>CAIGRP010115624.1:0-33307 GCA_903798385.1 Fraxinus cuspidata | reverse complement strand
TCTCAACGCTCCCATTTCCTCCTGCAGATCAGGCATGATAGCAACAGTCTCATTCATTGATGTGCAAGCTATTTGGTTTTCATCCAGTTGGATGTGTAAATCATGAATTTTCGCCTCTGCCACCTCGACTTTTTCCTCGAGGCTATCCACGGCATAGCACAACTTAGTAGTTGTCATCTTAAGTGCATCCACGCGCTATTTCATGTTCCTCTTTTGAGGAACTACCACCTCCGTGGTGCTTGATTCAATTGGATCCATAACTTTCTTGTCGAGGGTCTTGAGCCACAGCTCTAATACCAACTTTCACGGGGTGCCTTTTTTCTTGACACAGAAAGGGACACCATTCCACGCACTATTTCGTGTTCCTCTTTTGAGGAGCTACCCCCTCCATGGTATTTGATTCAATTGGAGCCATAACTTTCTTATCGAGGGTCTTGAGCCGCAATTCTGATACCAACTTTCACGGAATGACTTTTTACTTAACACAGAAAGGGACATTGTGCGGTAGGAGTCTGCTCCCCTAAATTACCTTCTGCCTTCTTTCTGTAGCTTCGGGATGAAAGAAAATTTCATCACAATTTGTAGAAAGCTTGCAACATAAAATTGAAATGCATTGGAAATAACTTGATCATTGATTGCTTGAAAGCTAGAAATTACAATTGATGAAAGCAGTAAATTACAATGGCTAGTGCAGGGGGCGAACACTAGAAAGCTTGAAAGATATTTTTGGCTAGTATAGGGGGCGAACACTATAAAGTTTGAAAGATGTTAGAAAGACTAATACCCCATATAATAGCATTCAGAACAAAAACCTAAGTGATAGGAGTAGACGTTAATATGACAAAGAATCATACTAAAATTTTTCAATATCACATCTATTTTACAATTGAATTAAAATATTTACAATGTGCGAGTCAATGAGCTTAAGTAAAGCTACGATCATTGACACATGGTGACAAAGTTGAATCTTGAAGTTCAACCACATCCAAAGCCCTACCGCAAGCATGTTTTAAGAAAGGAGGCGCAATAAAGGTAACACATCAATTTTTTGTTCCTTTTTCTATTGGAAAATCTTACTCTGATCGAGTTCTATGTGATGTGGTTGAGATGAAGGCATGCCATTTATTACTCGGCAGACCATGGCAATTTGATAATTAAACTATATATTATGGGGAAAAGAACGTTTATGCCTTTATAAAGATGGGGTTAAAGTAGTACTTGCTTCAATGAATGATTAAGACTTTTCAAAGCCTAAAGCAATCAATGGAAAATCTTATTTGAGCCTTCGAGAATTTTAGACTGAATTTGATATTAACAAATGAAGTAAAAGATGGCATGCAAACTACCCATTTTGAAGTCGTTCTCTTCTTGAAGAATTTGCAAAAACTTTTCCTTCAGAATTACCTGATGGTTTACCTACAAACCGAATTATTGAATATAATGTTGATCTAGTACTTGGAGCTAGTCTACCAAATCTGACAAACTATCGAATAAGCCCTATGGAGAATGAAGAACTTCAAAAACAGGTCAAAGATTTGCTAAAAGGGGTTTTTATTAAGGAATCAATGAGCCCATGTTCAGTTCCATCCTTCTTAATTCTAAAAAATGATGGTACATGGAGAATGTGTATTGATAGTAGAGCTATCAATAAGATCACTGTAAAGTACAGATTTCCAATTCCAAAACTAGATGACGTGTTGTATGTTGCACGGGGCTAAGGTGTTCTCAAACATTGATCTTAAAAGTGGCTACCACCAAATTCGAATTTGTGGAAGGGACGAGTGGAAGACTACATTTAAGATTAAAAGAGGAACTCTACGAGTGGATGGTAATACCCTTTGGTTTATCAAATGCTCCTAGCACATTTGTGTGTCTGATTAATCAAGTCTTAAAATCATTCTTTGGAAAGTTTGTTGTTAACTATCTTGACAATAATTTGGTCTACGGTCGAGATAAAGACTATCACTTGTTGCATTTGAAGGAAGTTCTCAATGTATTACGAGAAGAAAAGCTTTATGTCAATCCAAAAAAATGTCAATTTATGAATAATTTCTTGCTATTTTTAGGGTACATAGTTAGTTCCAAGGAGATTCAAGTGGATGAAAGCAAAGTTGAAGCAATAAAAAGCTGGCCAACACCAAATACAATTGCAGAAGTTTAAAGTCTCCATGGCCTAGCTTCATTTTATAGGGGTTTTATTAAGGATTTCAGCACAATAATTGCTCTAGTTACTGAATGTCTGAAGGATAGATTTGAATGGTCAAAAGAAGTTAAAGAAAGCTTCCAGCATATTAAAAAGAGGCTTATTTCAGCCCATGTCTTAGCTTTACCAGATTTTGAAAATATATTCGAAGTGGAATGTGATGCATCCAGAGTTGGGATTGGTGTTGTACTCAGTCAGCAAGGAAAGCATATCTCATTCTAGAGTGAAAAGCTAAATGATACGAGGAAAAGGTAAAGTTTTTATGATCAAGAAATTTATGCTAACGTTCAGACCCTTAAGCATTGGCAGCTTTATTTGGTGCACCGAGAGTTTGTTTTATATTCAGACCATGAAGCAATGAAGCATCTCAACAGCCTAAAGAAGTTGAATAAGAGGCATGCACGTTGGGTTTTATTTCTACAGCAGTTTATCTTTGTGATCAAGCACAAATCTAGAGCAAGCAATAAAGTAGCAGATGCACTTAGCCGAAGGACCATGTTATTGACATAAATGACTCATACTATTGAAGGTTTTGACTCTTTCAAGGATATGTATGCTACTGATCTTTTCTTTGGTCCCATTTGGAAAGATTGCAAAAATGGACAACAATGGAACTATTTGCTGCACGGTGATTTTCTATTTAAAGTCAACCAGCTTTGTGTACTAGATTGTTCTTTAAAAGAAAAAAAATCATTCAAGACATGCATAGTGGAGGCTTGGGAGGGCACTTTGGGCAAGATAAAACTTACACAATGTTGAGAAAAAGATCTTTTGGTCAAGGATGAGACGGGATGTACATAAATTCATTGGCAAGTGTCAAATATGCCAACAATCCAAAGGAAAAGTACCGTACACTGGTTTGTATACACCATTGCCCGTACCATTAGTACCTTGGGAGGATGTAAGTATGGACTTCGTGATTAGATTACCTAGAAAGCCAACGAGGGATGGATTCCATCTTTGTAGTCATCGATCAATTTTCAAAGATGACTCATTTTATTAGCTGCAAGAAAACTAGTGATGCATCAATTGTCGCTTATCTTTATTTTCGAGAAATTGTGTGTTTGCATGGAGTTCCCAAGTCTATAATAACAGATAGTGATTCAAAGTTCCGAAGTTGATAATAGGAGTTTGGGAAACCTTTTGAGATGTTTGATTGGGGAAAATCCAAAACAATGGGAATCAATCATTGCACAAGCAAAATTCGCTCGCCGCTACTCCAAAAATAGAACTACTGGAAATAGCTCATTTGAGATAGACTATGGTAAGCAACGAGATCACTTTCATGATCTAATCCCGATACCAAAATATGGAAAGACCAATGTAAAAGGAGAAGATATGGCTGTGAAAATGGAGCTACACAATTGCATTAAGTTAAAGATTGAAGAATCGAACTCCAAGTACAAAGAATATGCAGATAAAAAGGGGAGACATCAAAGCTTCAAATAAGGTGATTTTGTGATGGTCTACCTACGCATAGAGCGGTTTCCAACAGGCACATATTCCAAGTTCAGCAAAAGGAAAATTGGGCATAATGCATTTGAAATCGACTTGCCGCCACATTTGGGAATACATTCTACATTCAATGTTTCTTATTTGTATTTTCATCATGGGGAAGATTCGAGTGGTCCTTAAACTCAATGCGAGTGTCTTTTATGGAGGAGGGAATGATGCATAATAAATTAATGACTTAATTAAGGAATTAAAGTGTTAATTAATGCCTTAGTCAAGGAGTCAAAGAGTCAGTCAAGTCTTTGTTTAGTTTTAATAATATTTTAATATTTGTAGAATCAACAAAATCTATTTGTCTTTCCTAGATTAAATTAATATGCATTTAGTAGTACTAAGAGTCATTTTAACGTCTAGAAGTCATTGTTGACTATAAAAGATTCTATGTACTTGGAAGAAAAGAAAGTAGAACATTATTATCAAATAAAGTATCATATTTTATTTCTCCGGCTTCATAACTTTCAGGTTTTTTCTTCCAGAATTCTGCATTAAAGAAATATGGACTCCAATGGTGATTGGAGTATTAAATCTGTCTATGTCAAGTGGTATCGGAGCCATTTTAGTAAATTCCCCTTTTTTTATTGATTGTGTGGTTATGGGTTTAAATTGTGAGGTCAGGTTCAGAAATTGGGATTTTTTTAGCTATTTTAATCTGTTGGGTGTCTTGAGATATGGGTAATTGGGTTTAATTTTTGGCAATGGGCCTTTCGGGGAGAGGTGAGTTACCCTTTTATCAACCTTTCCAAGTGTGTAAAAGATGTATTTTTTTTTTTTTTTTCTTACACAAACAAATGATGATTTTTATCCATAATGTGAAATACCAAAATTCTAAAGAATAGTCTCTGATTAATTTGTGTGTAGTTATCAGTCGGTGATGTTATATATATTGAAACGAATGGTTGAGCAGCTAAAAGGGTGGGAAGAGTGATGCTTTTGCTACAGAATTTGATCTTGAGGCACAAGAATATGTTTCACTTCTTAAAGGAGAGGTTCACGAAAAGAAGGAGATAGTCCAGGTATATCTCACTGTTATGCAGTGTGATTTAATGAAATTTCAATTGTTGGAAGCACTTAAATGGAGCTTTGCATGTACAAAGCCAATCGTTTTTTATATCACCAATAAGTGCTAAGGCTGCTTCAGTTTAAATGTCTCCAGTATTAACGAATTTTGAGCTTTTTATTCATTATTTTAATTTGAATTTTTTGTTCAGGTAGTTCCCGTCCATAATTTGCTTCAAAAATGTTTTGGTTTTTATATAGATTGGTATAGTGAGATATAACTAATTTATCTTGTCGGGTGGTTTCTTAAAAAAATGGGCACTAGACCCGAAACCCGAGTGGCGAACCACGGGAGGGCCAGTCTGCCACAACCTTAAATGTCTCCAGTATTAACGAATTTTGAGCTTTTTATTCATTATTTTAATTTGAATTTTTTGTTCAGGTAGTTCCCGTCCATAATTTGCTTCAAAAATGTTTTGGTTTTTATATAGATTAAAGTTTCTTTACTTTTTTATGTGCATGGCTTGATTTTGCTTCGTTGAGATTCAGACTGAACATGTAATTCATTTTAAATGCTATTGTTATAATTCTTGTTCTTATGTAGTTTTTTAACTCTTCTGTTTGTCAAGAAGAACAGTTCAAGTTTGTTATAATGGCTATTGAAGATAATCATATCAAAATCAGAGTGCTTAATGACGACGCCTAGGAAAAAAGCTTTGCATATGGTCAATTTGTGGAAAAGGCGATCAACTCATTCTTTGACCACCTAATGTGGGTCTAGGCGCCAAAAGGCATGCGTATTTTTATTTTTTTCTCCAACATTTTTAAAGGTTAAATAAAAATAATAATTAAATGGTCCTATTAAAATAAATATTAATGGTCTTAGAATAATTAAAATAATTTTAGAAAAAGGATAACACCTTATCACGTTTATGATTTGCGTATGCTACTAAATCTTGATCTTGTCTCTTTGCCATGCCTCGTGCCTTTAGAAACTTGATCAAATGCATGTGTTAATTCATACCTTTTGAGATAATATATGGTAATGTACTTGATTAATCTAGATCTTGTTTTATCAGAAAGAAAAGGCGAATTCTTTGTTGGAGGGTGGATGGGTGGGGATATAAGTTTCAAAAGTTTATGCATGTCGTTTTCTTAAGTATTATTGTGGATTTTATTATTTTTTGAAGTTTTCACTTTCGATCTTTGCTGCACTGATAGATTTGGACATCAGCGATATAATGGAGGAAACCAAGACCAGATGGCTCAGATGAAATGAGTTTCATGCCATACTTCGCCACCGCGGCGACGACTACGGTGCCACCGCTTCTACTGCAGCGACACTAATGCTCACTGCGTTTGTAGCACTTTTGAGCACATGCGCAGCAACGTTACTGACAGTTCTTGTTGAGAGTGAGAGTGAGAGACGAGATTCTGGCTTCGTTGAGGAGAGGGAGAGTGAGAGTGAAAGAGAGAAAGGATTAAAATGATTTAGAGTTTGAAATTGGGTGGGGTGAGTATTTTGATAGGTGTTGAATTTGTAATATAATTATTAATATTAAAATATTAAATTGTCACCAGATTTTTTATTAAATATACTTCATATCTGATTTTTGAAGTGTGGTCTTTAAATACATGTTCTAGTGTAATTTCCAATTAAATTATTAACCGATTTAAGATTAACTTATTTATTTTGACAATGACAACAAATTTCACTAACTGTTGAAATAAATATTTTTTATTTACAAGTAAAAATATAACTTTTAAAATTTACCGGCAATGATCGAGGAAAGCTACTTTTTGTGTATTTGCAAATACAAAGACGTGGCATTACTACATAGTTATTATAACTACATAATAATTTTGTCCATTAATTTAATTTTATCGATACAAATATATATGAGACATAACCACTAATTTATATTTTATGGAAAAATATAAGAAACTTTAGGACTTAACACTTTAGTTATTAATTTTATCCTTTCAATGTAAGAAAGTAAGAAGTTCATATATCCATACATACAAAAGGGAACAAATATTTGTACAGATATCTAGAATTCATTTTACAGTATATGGTCATCTTAATATTGAAAACATAGTTTCTTTTTAAAGTATACATATGCAAATCTTGAAAATGTGTTTAACAAATATTACTGTTGATGTATACATCAACTCAAAAAATTGCATATAAAGTTATGGTTATATGACCTCTCCTATGTAGTAAGGTAGCTAGTTTATAATTATTACTTTTTTGGATACAGATAAGAGACATTATTGCGATGCGCTACTCATTAATTCTTATATCTTTTAAATGTAAGCTAAGGAAGAATTGCATGTATCCATATTCTTTAAAAAATATGAATATTTACTCGAATATGTAGACTTCATTTTAAAGCAGTGTTTTAAAATGCACGCATATGCTTCACATATACCCGCATATGCTCGATACATTCTCAAAATGCCGCGCATATAAAGTATGTGCATGATAATGCAGTCAACCCATTTTGTTGATGCACGCTTAAATGTCAAAATGCACACACGTTTGTGTTAAAATTTCAAAATTAGCATAACAAAGTCCAACCCATTTTTATAACTTAAAAAAGAAAAAAAAAATTGAACCAAACAAACACCAAATTAAACCAAATCACCCAAGCCCTTAAATTATATACAGCAATATGAGAGTTTTAATGTTTAAAAAAATTAAAAATGATAACATTTTTTTTCTTACGGTTGCAAATTATTTACGTCGAACACGAGCCTCCTTTTTCTTCGGTATTTCTCTATTTTTACTAGCAAGTGATGCTATAGTAATGAATAATTTTGAATTGTTGATAATTGTGATGATGCAGACAAGGTTAATAATGATTTTCTACCATCTACAAAAAGTAACAGAAATTCTCAAATTGGAAAAGGGAGCTCGATGAAGATTTTACATCGGATGACATGAAACGTGACTTGGATAAATGGTAGTTTGAAATGAAATTCGATAAAGAGTTAGACAATATTTAGGATTTTTTTTTAATCGATGTTCATGTTAATCTAATCATAGGAATTGATTACCAAGTAATTATAGTATTTATGATTTTAACTTTTTTTTTTAATTTGGAGAATATGTATAAAGTTTAAAGAATGTATTATTTTATTTATTAACTAGTTTAGAATATTTAAAATAATATTAAAAATTAGAAAATGCATAATTACATATATGTTTTACATAGACACGTATATTCTTGTAATGCTTGATACTTGACGAAACGCATTGTCTCGCATTACTCATTTTAGAACTTTGTTTTAAAGTGCATGCACATTTATTTTTAATACACATATTTGCATCTTGAAAACAACTTTAAAAAAATATAGTGAAGTATACATCAAGTCTTTCATACATCCATACAAAAAGATACAAATATTTCATGGATGGAAAATGCTATTTGTACACCAGGGTAGACACTCCCCTCACACAAAAGGGGACCCACATCCAATAAAAAAATCGTGGACCCCTCTGTTGTGAGGGGGGTTGTACACCGAGGTGTCATGTACATATAGCATTTCCCTTCATGGATATAGAGTTTGTTTTTAAGTACATGCGTGAAAAAAAAAATCTTGAAAAATAATATTTATTGATGTATGCATCAAGTTATATTCTTAATCTCTGGCATGGTCACCCTTTCTTCCAAGTGTTCATTTTCAACTGTAAATATTGTAGCACTCAAGAAAAAATCTATAAATGTTACACTAATCAACTCGAAACTACAGTGACTATTCTGCATATGAAGGAAATTTGAAATATCTACATTTGAAATATTGTCAATTTCCATATGTAACAGATGTCATTAATTACAACATAACTTTGGAAAAATATTTATTGGTTATTTTTTGAAATAAACTTGAATGCAGAATTTCCTCTATGTCATTGGCAATCTGCAACTAATAATTCAACTTTCTTGGTGATTCAACCTAAAGTAAATAAGGGATTTAGAGAAAAACATAAGATTAATTGTAGTCTGATTATATTAGGAAAATTCGATTACATTTGATTAGTTGCTTACCATCTTAGCCCAAAGCAATCTGATTTTTCATTTCTGCAACAAAATTTACACACCAATTCTTCCCTATATAAACCAGCTCTCAATGCCTCTTCAGAACCAATTACTTGGCTTCAAAAACTGTTCTTCCAGTGCCAGTGTTACTAGCCCAGACATGTTGGAAGAGTCTCCTCGCATTGACGTTCAAGAAGAGGCTTTAAGTTCCAAAGAAATCATTGATCATAGCCAATTCAACAAAGGGGTGAATAATCATAAGTCGAACTTGTCAAACTCCGTTACGGCAAGTTTTCCTCCAAGGCTGTCAGGATCATCGAAGAATCCACTTCCACCTCCGCCTGTGGATGAGGAAGAGGAGCGTCGGTATGGGTGCAAGTACTGTAACAAGAAGTTCTCAAACAAGCAAGCTTTAGGCGGGCACCAGAATGCGCACACACTTGAACGCACCATTGAAAAAAATATCCAGGAAGGGCAGATGGCTGACTTCGGATACCTGCCTCGTAATAATTTCACTGGTTCTTTGTTCAACAGATCTCAGGAATTTTTCCGCAGGGCTATGATGCGAATGCCTTATTTAGCTCAACAGGGCAACATGCATTATCGAATGATGCCTCGTCCACTCCCAGGGATTAACAAAGGTTACCCTGGATGGCTGAGGCCTGTGCCTGGAAATGTTACCCAATTTATGGGATGTCCCGGCTCTTCGTGCCTGGAAAGTCGCCCTCTAGGCACTCATTTTTCGACTCCTACACCTGTTCCCAACAGGAACTTTCTAGGAGACATTGGCAATGTGCAGATGAATGGTCTAGAGACTCAGGGTGTTGAAGAAGACTCGGGCCTCGATTTAACTCTCAGGCTTTAATTTGATCATTTTGAAGAAAGTCTAGATTTATGTCTCAAGTATTAATTTGTAACTACTTCTTTTAGTTACATCAAAATCTAGGGTTTAGGATTTATGTTAAGTTTGATGTCTTGTTTGTCATAAGTTCATGTCGTTGTAATAACTTCTATATTTCTCAGTTAATCCAAATGCTTAATTTTGCTATCCCTTCATTCCTTTGTAGAAAAATGAATTCACAATACAATGAATTGCATATCTGACTTGTGTTTAGCTGTGCACTGAATTTACTTTTCTAAAAAATAAAATTAACTTCTAGAGAAAAGAAAAGGTAAGTTTGAAAGTCGACAAAATAAGTAATTTAAAAGCATATTTGACTTATTTAATGCATAGGCATGTATGTTCAAATAGGTGTCTGGATAAAGACATCTTTTGGATTTAAACTATTGTTTGGTACCCATTATTTTGAAAATACATTTTTTTATCATTTATTTTTAACTACACATTTTTCGATAAAATAATATTACAAACAAACTCAATACTTTTCCTTTCTTAAAAAAAAAAACACATTCTCCAACAAAATATTATTCTAATAATGGGGCTCAATCAGATACGTAATATGTTTGGAATTCGAATAACGTTAGTCACGGACGGTTTTAATTTAAGAATATTTACATTTTTAGAGCATGTTTGAGCACCATTTTTTTTTTAAATAATGCATTTTGAAATAGTATTTTGATGGAAAATATTTGGTTAAAAAATAAGGAAAAATTTTGATTTTAGTGTAATATTATTTTATTGAAAAATGTATGATTTTAAAATCAGAGAGAGAAAATTATATTTTGAAAATAATGTAAATCAAACTATGCCTGAGTTTCCTTTGGATCTTTGTTTTCAGATTTGTTTTTTTTTTTTTTTTTTTTCGAAACAAGGCTATTTTATCAAAATAAAGAGAAAAGAATTTTTGATTAATGCCACAACCCAATTTATAAGCAAAAAAAAAAGTTGCTTAATTTTTCGAGGTGGTTAGCGTTCAGAAATAAATTCAACAAAATAACATAATTTCTATTTCTAGGAAAAATATTTTGTAAATATTCTTTTGTTTGTATATCAATTTTCTTAATTTTGTAACTTATTCCTGTAATCTTTTATGGATTTTCCTTTTTTTAAGGAAAATAAAAGACATGCATACGTTACTTCCCAAATTTTAAGGTTGACTTGGAATATAACTGATAAATCTTGACCAAATTTCCACCATTTGAAGCTACATATACATATATAATTTACATATGTTGATGTGTGTCTAATCTCCTATACGTTACAGTAAATTAATTGGTTAGCAAACTCGGCTGTTATGATATGGTGTGACATGTGACATGCAAAAGACTCTAACGTCTAAATCACATAATCTCATGCATGAGTATATAATAGTATCCATTAATGTTAAATGACAAAATTTTACCTTTTTTCTATAATTATTAGTGTTTAATTTTGTCGTCCAATAATGTACGAGAAGAATAATTTTTATAACTTTTAAATGTTTAATAGTGTCGTTTATCATAAACATGGTCACGATGATTCCTAAAACGTGTATTAGTTTTTGGCTTAAGTCTTTTTCTAATAACTTATTCAAAATACCTTGATTCAGATCACTTGTATTACCGGTAATTTAATAAGAATGTTCATTCACAAATATTAGACCATAATTGTTACGATACTAATCAAAATCTTTATTTTTGTCTTTCCCCTGGAAAAATATCGTTACATGCATGCACGACGAGACATGTTTGGCTAGAAAAAAAAAATCATTTGTCCCCATTTTTCTGATTTATATTTTCCTTTTTGTTCGATTTAATTGTCATATTCCAATTTAGAGGATTCTAACTATGGAAAAGATAAGATGAGTGTTAAATGAGAACATAAAACTTCAATGTATAAGGATTGACACCAAGTGATATGGTCCATTTTCTTTAGAAGTGAACTGAACGATTTTATTGTAAATTGCAAAAATGAAACTAAAGTATCGAATCGGACCCATTCTTTCATATTTTAAAAATAAATTATGAAGTCAAAAATTATTGGTGCAAAACCGTTTTTTTTTTTTTTTTTCATTTTATGCGTTTTGTTTCAAAGAACGACATGGTTAATCATTCCAAATATATATAATTCATGTAAATTTTTATGATTTAATTGAGAGAAGATAAAAATTGATAGAGTGAGAATTCAAAACTGGATTTTTAGTTCTCGCTAAGGTTCAAAGTTAAAATAAATAGTATTTAATCCAAATCTAATTTAATTTGAATGGTTCTAGATGAAAATATTTATCCTCATCTTGGTTGCGTCGAGTTTATTGCTTCCTTGAATAAAATTATAAGTTGCTGAAATTTTAAAATAATAAAAATTAAAAAGGATAAATAGATACTAATTATAGATCCTACAAGATATATTGTTAAAATTAATATTTAAATTAAACCATTAAGGAATTATAATATTTCTCAAACATACACTTAAGTCACTACAAAAAATCATAGCTTTAGGGACAGATTTTTTGTTGGTGAAGTCTCGATATTCGTTGCTACTAATCTTAATCAACAAAAATGATCAATTGAAAGTACGTTGTTATTTTAAGGGTCGATAATAGTTATCAACGAATTGTCGTCCATAGAAATTTTATCAACGAATAATCCGTTGATAATTTTTTCATAATATGTCGTTGGTAAATGTTATATCATTATGTAGAAATTGATATTTCCAAACAAAATTGGAGGAAATACGGAAGGGGTGGAGTTTTTCATTTCCATAAACGTTAAGATTTACATGACATAACGTCTCCGACTCTCAAAATTGCCTCTTCTAAACCGTCGTTTCTCTCTCTCTTCTATTCTCTTCTCTTCTCATCTCATCTCATCTCTCTCACAGGAACTACACACACTAAAACCCACAGACACTCGGATTGAATGCACTAAACTCACATACAACCTGCATAAATACGTATATAAGAGTGTGTGTGTGTGTGTGTGTGTGTGTGTGATAGATTAAAGGCTTGATCACGCCCAGATCACTCGGCTTTTCATTTCGCAATTGCAATTTCTTTATTTTCTATCTAGATACTGTCGTCTCCGTATATTTTTTTAGGGTTCATTTCCAATTTGCACCGTCAATTCTTGAATTGTTTTCAAACATAATTGGGGGGGATTTCTTGAATAAGTTTCACGCCGATGGCTGAAGGGAGAGGAAATGCAAATGAAATTGAACCCAGCTTCAACATCGACGATTTGATGGAATTCTTGCCCGATGATGCTATGGGTGCCACCAATATTGGGTATTTTTGCTTGATTTGATATTGATTCCAAGTGCATTAACATTGCATGCATACTTTTATTTGAGTAATTCTTCTTGATTAATTTTATCTGAATTATAAAATATAAATCTTTACACAATATATATAAGATCATCCATGCATAATTTTCTCTTTAGAAAAATTTGATTCTTCTTAATGTTGGTGCTAATTTCAAGAATAGCATCATTTGTTGCGTTAGTCTATTGTCTTCTTGATTCGATTGAATTTACAAATTAAATCCATTTAATTCCCTCATAAATATTTTTCATTTTTTGATTATTTCTTCTTGATTTATCTGAAGCAAATTAGTTTTAATCCAGAATTTTATTGAATGATACCCCTACATGGGGGAAATTTCCCAATTCCGGAAGGTTCATCTTGAGATATGCTTAACATCGGTCCATCTTGCACAAGGCATCATAGACTTTCACGTGTGAAATTCTTGTTCTTGAGGAATTTTATTTCATTTGATGCTGATTCGGAGTAGTGCATCTTTGCTGCATTAATATGCGGATGTAATAAATTTATGATAAGAAATGTAACTTGATTATATTCCTAGAGACTCTAAAAACCCTAAGGCGATCGAGTTAGTAAAGGCTCTTGCCTGGACATAGATCCTCTTGAACTTCATCAGCTTAGGAAAGTGCATTGGATTTCTTTTTAGTTCTCTTTTTTCCTTATAGGCGTTTTCACAAAGTTAGGATTTTATGTTGCTTAAGATTTGTACTTATGCTCTGACTTGTCCGGTAATGTAAATAATACGAAAAATTAATCTAGCCCGGTTTATGTTTAATTTGCATACGCTGTTACAAAAAATTCTTGTCTTTTGTTGATTTTTATTCAGGTGCCTGTAGGCTGTAACAAAGTAAATAATAAGTTTTTCTATTTCTTTTAATCCCAGCTAATTTTGGGATTCACGTATATGTGGCGAAGTTGGGTAGCTGACTTTTAGCTGAACAACAAATTATCGACTAATTTGTTCTGTCGTGTAGGGCTGTGGATTTTTCAAGTGTTCTTTTGGGGATTTGCCAACTGTATTTTATATTCTGATCTATTTTGGATCCATTATTATTTCATTTTCCATATACCAGACAGTATGGTTGCTGAAATTGCTGATTGATATTAAACTATTCAGCTATTTCTTGTTTAAGAAGTAGATAATTATGATGCAACAATTTAAGTGTCCTTGCCTTGAGTGCTAGAGGATCTTTGCCAAAGCGTAGCTTAGTTTTCTGTTCATCAAGATTGGTTGTCCTAGTTATGGAACTAAACATACAAACCAAGAGATTTGGCAGGTCTTATTTGCAGATGCCTTTCAAATTGTCAGCATCAAATTCATACTACAACCGTTTGTTAGAATGTTGAAGGTCCATATTCTCTGAGGAGAAAAGTAGATATCAGGCCACGGGGTCACGCCTCCCTCCAAGATATGTCTGTTGAGGAGAAAACTATATATCAAGCATTGGATCACTCCTCCCCCACCACCAAGATATGTCCATTTCACTTCTGATAAAAGTGAAATGATATGGCACTATCAGCACAAAAACAAATTTATATAGTTTATGATGTGAATCTGTTTAAATAAAGTGACGATGGTTTACTGAATAAACAACACTTAAAATATTTTCTAAAATTGGACAGTCTTGTGTAGTTGAGGTCTTTCTATACAAAATAGCCACTGATTATTAATTTGTTGAGCTTCGCAGTCCAATTTTTTAGCTGATTTGATCATATTTTTACGTGCCATATGTCGTTGATCTTGAATGACTTAGTCCATGTAACAATTCTTACATGGTACACATAAGACAATATGGATGTTAAGCGATAAAGAGTTGGTTTTATCCATATAAAGATGTAAATTTTATGTTACAAAGAGATTAATTTACCAGTGACAACTATAGGAGGTGAAAATACTATTCTTGAGTCTACATGGCTAATGGGGTTTTTAGAAAACTATTCTTCTCACCCGGATGCCCAAGGTCCGGGATCTTGAAATAGTATTTACTGTCTGCTACCGCTATATCTTCTCAGCCTATGCTTTCAAATAAGTTTTTGACCTTAGAGTTGGTTATCTTATGTTTGAACCTTTCACAGTCAGCATAATAAGAAAGATAATTTCTCTAGGAAAGAGTGTCAACTTGAAGTTCTAAGGATTTCTCTTAGAATATCAAACAAACCCAGCATTTCTTTAACTCATCATTCTTTCTGTCCTTCATTTAGCCCTTCAAGAATTAGATGCCTTATATTTAAAGGAATTTATTGTCCATACAGACAAATAATTTCGTAATTATATTCATAATAGTAAAACAATAAAGTAGTGGTTGATGAAGTTCTCAGTGGCTATTTTTCTTATAATATTTTTCATTTTTACTAATCGGTCTTTTTTTATTCTTAAAAGTTCCTTCTTGCATTTCCAGATATTACATAGCTCAGGCAAATATATATGCCTTTTTTGTAGTTGCTTCTTGGACAAAGTGGCATGTATAAACACTGTATTCTGTATGCTTTTAAATTTCCAACCGAAGTATAGGCAGTTCCTAGTAGGTTCAGTATATGTTTATTGATGTTGGTTTTTCTTTCAATGTATTTCAAGGATGCCCTTTCTTCTTTAAGAATGTTTCATTTTTACCATATAGTCATAGAATTTTAGGAAATCAAAGATCTTAGTATCTCATCTAAACACGAAGATCTTGAATTTCTTTTTGATATTTCGGTTTGTTCTTTGTGAAGCCTATAATGATAAGGACTTAGAACATCTCGTTATCATGTGCAGAATGGAGAAAGAGGGGGTGCTTGGGTCATCATCTAATGTCAATAATCTAAATCAAGAGAATAAGTCGGTGAACTTGGAGAAGTATCAAGTTGCTGCAACCCGGGTACCTCGTTTTCTCTATCAGTTCTCTAATTTTTTTGGTGTTTTCAGTCAAAGCATAGCATTGCCCTTGCCAATTTTCAAATGTATTTATTTAAGGTTCTTTTGGTGTAGATGCGATATAAGTTTTCTTATCATCAATTTGTGTGATTAACTCGTGTAAAAGGATACTAGCGAGATTGATCTTTTCCACCTAAGGTCACTGAGGAATGTGTTTTCAACTAGATAAGACCCAAGTATTAGGGAAATTTTTGAACTATGAATTAGTTGTTTTTAACTATGGTGTAGGTAAAATTATTAAGGATGGTTTTACGGGATCATAAGCACTCATCAAAGAAAATTCTGAATTATTAATTAGGTGATTTTAACCACGGAGAAGGTACAACTATTATGGATGTTTTTACAGGATAATAAGCACACCCATATATTTCAGAAGATAGGGTAGTATTTTGGATGGGGAGAGATGTCTGCTTCCTTTGCTCATACAAAGTACTTATAGGCATTTCCGGTTTTTCAAACTATGATGCAATCTGTCTTAATAAGGATTCATGTAGGCGACCCCAAATTTATTGGAAAGAATCCTTAGTTTGTAGTTTATGTCCTAATGAAAACTCTGATGAAGTACAACTTCAGAAGCTGGAAAGGAAAGAGCTCTGAACTTTAGAATGTCTACACTTCATGCGATAAGAAATCTTCTAAAATTTTCGAGGTTGCTCTTTGTCACATCAGATTATCTATTTTCCAGAATTGTGCACAAAATATTTAGGACACCGTCATTTGGTAAAAGTGTCTTGAATTTCTAGACAAGTGCAGAGACGTTCATAAAATATTAAGCTACTATTAAGATTCTCCAAAGATATTTTACGTAACTTTGACATTATGAAATACATACAGGGTAAATGATGTTTCAATAAAGAGTAATCTATTATATCTTCAAAATGATGTGAGAGAAAGACATATTCATCACTTTTTTAGTGAACAGTATTTGGGGATTAATGAATGAAAGGAACTTCATTACAAAGGGGATAATGCATGAGGAATACAGTTTTTGCCTAGTGATGTAATTTGATAGAAGACATGGTAAAAGAAAATTTTGCATATGAAATTATGTACTTCATTAAGCTCCTGCGGTTATTTCATATTTTCTTTCTTAATTGAAGTCGAGGTAATATTTCATGTGTTACGTAATTATAGATGAGAGTGATATCTGAATCACAAAACTTCTATTTGAATAATTCTTTTACGACCATGAAATGTCAAAGTTGTGTCCTTTGTGTGATGAAGTAACATTTAGCTGTATTAACAAACTTTTTGTAGACTTATTTTCTTATCAAGAAAAATTTGTCATAATTTTCTCTACCGTATTTGATCATTGACTGTGTTCTTCATTTCAATTTGAATAATAATTGGAGTACATGAAATGTCAAACTTGTGATCCTTTGTGTGAAGAAGTAACTTTTTGCTGTATTAACAAACTTTTTGTAGATTTATTTTCTTATCAAGAAAACATTGTCATAATTTTCTCTACCGTATTTGATCATTGGCTATGTTTTTCATTTCAATTTGAATAATGATTGGAGTACCATGACATAACTTAGTTTAATTTCCTTTTGGCAGTCAGATATTGTGCCCCCCATTAGCCAGAACTGGAAGCCTATGGACACTGCTTCAGGTAACACTAAAAGCTATGGCCAATGAAGATAAATAATAAAGTGTCTCTTATGGAGATAATCATAAGCCTGCATATTGTGATCTTAACTTTTGGTCCCAGTCTTTCAAGGGATTTAAATTATACTATAGGCATGGAATGAAATTTTACTTCCTCAAATAATACGCTCAGAACAAAACAATACTGTTTAGCTTCTGCTGGTGATGAGTTTTTTATGTATGAATTGATGAAGAGCCTAATTTTTATGTTTTTTATTTTAAAGTTCCCGTGCCGCCATCCTAAATTGCTAACTGCTGCACTGGTATAGATGCTAAAATTTCTCTCAGAGTATTCAACATACTGTAAAGAGCAGTAATAGATTTGAGTCCATTAAAAATGCACTTCTGTTCAACTTCTATGGTGTCAATGAATTAACTTCTATGGTGTCAATGAAAGAAAGATAGAGATATAAATGTGAAGAGGAACATTTCAATCAACAAGAACAAACGGATTTTTACTCAAGAAACTTTGTAGCCAATTGTACAAACATGAAAGAGAATATCATTAAGAAACTGATATGAGCATGTTACAAATACATTTCTGCTTAACTTTCAATCGTGGTACAGTTTATTGAAGTAATTAGAATACATTTGATCCACAAAAATAATCTTTGGTTCGTAATAGCGATTCCAACAGGGTATTAACTTTCATTCAATATGACGAGCTAATCTTCTTGTATTCATATTCCTTTTTAAGTTTCTCCAGGTCACAATTTGGTTTCTCCCTTCGTTAGTGAAGTCATGAACCAGGAGATTTTAGAGAAGAACCTGGTTCCGCCATAACGCCATGTGATTAATCATGCTCAATTCATATGATGGATAGAATTTCTTCATGATACAAAGGATAGACCTTCATGCGAAACAATTTGAAAAGTGCAGAATATCTTTTGCAATATATCGTTTATATTGTGAATTTCCATGAAAATAAAACGAAGTCCTTATATTTAACAGCCTTGTTCTTCAGCTAAAGAATCATTTTTTAGTTTCACATCTTATTATAGTTTCTCTTTTTTGGTTTTCTTTTTCACCTTTACATTTACAGTTGAAACACCAGAGAATTGTTGCTACATTGAGATAAGTTGCATAATTAAATTAAACCTTGAAATAAATTTAACTTTAATTGCCTTTATTTACAGATAAATCGATTAATCCACTAGCACATAGTCTGCAACGAAGTACTTTTCCCAGCATATATACAGAATTTTCTCAGAGTCAGACTTCTTGTAATATTGTCTTACAACCACACCAGCACCAGCAGCTGCAGAACCAATTTCATAATCAGATTGCAGAGAGACCAAATATTCAGCCGTTGTCAGCACAATTCAATATCTATCAACAGCAGCAGCCTTTACAGGTACCTCTTCTTCCGCATCGTCAGTGGGGTCAGAATTGGGTCATTCTATGTCTGACTGGGACAAATGATTCTCGTCTCTCTTGAGTCCAGTTTGACTTAGAATTTAACACAGTTACTTAATTTATCATTTCTCCAGCAGAAACAGAATACTGCTTTTGTTTTGCAGAAACAACAGCAAAAGATTGGATATCATTTAGATTCTTCAACAATGAAGCATCGCGAACAATTCAATGTCCTTAAGCACCATGGTCAAATGACATCAGAGAAAAGTTTGCAGCAGATATCTACACCCATGCAGATGTGGCACTCATTGGAAACACCGAGTGATACAGGGACTAATGGTGTACAACCAAAGTTACTGACATCTGCTTTCCCTCATTCTCAGAATCCTATGCTAGTTGATCAGCAGAAGCCAGTAGAACAATTACAAACTGCATTTCTTGGGCTTTTGCAAGGTACATTGAAAACTTCTAGATGAAGTGCACATTACATTAACAAACAAAAAAGGAAAGCCACGAAGATTCAATTTGTTTTCCTTTGTTTTTGTTTTTGTTTTTGTTTCCTCCTTTTGAAACACACTGTTGGGAGGGCCTATTGTTCATTCAAATCTTATGAATGGTTATCCATGACAATTAATGTGGGTTGCATGTGAATTTATTATCTCCTAAAGAAATTTGAATCACAAGTAGGAAATTACGAAAATTTATTTTTCACCAGCAAATAAATTATAATGATCAGTCTAATAATTTTGAAAATCCACTGGATTCTTTTTACATATGTTACTTGTCAACTCTAATTAGAATAAATTAGTTGAATTTGGTCATGAGTAATTACATAACAACTGAACTGTTTGGATTTGTGTTTTTAATATTTCTCAATTAGTTCCTTTCTTTTAACAATTTTTGGCTGTTAATATTTAATGATATATGAATAAAACATGCACTTCATAGCTTTTTCTTTAGAATGGATCTATCTAATTTTTGCAATATTCTCTTTTTAAATCAGTATTAGAGTCCTCTTCCCAATTCATGTTGAAAAATTCCCCTGGTTGGGTTGATCCAGTCTTCAAGCAGGTAACTTTCTAACCATTGAAATCAACTTTCAATAAGGAACGTCCATCTTTTCATCGTCTTCACTATCTGATGCATCTCTGTAGGCTTGTAATTATGTGGATTGTCATGTCGATCTTTTTTCGTTTAGTATTTTATGTGAATAGTCATCCTCTCTCCCCCTGAGGATGGAAGAATTTAGAAAATAATTTAGTCCTATATAATAATCACTAGTTCTTGTAACAACCTAACGAGTAAATTTTACCACTCGATGTAGAGAAGGAAAAAGTATGTATTTTGAAACATGTCTTGATAGAAATGAAAAGTGTGGCACTGTGGCTGAGCTGTTTTAGCCCTTCACTTTAGATTGTTGTGAATCAAAATACACAATCTTCATACGGTTATATATAGAAAGACAGAAGCTAAGAATTGGATATCATTTACAGCAGAAAACAGTGAAAGTGAGCTAGGAATTTTCTAATTGTGTCTGTTGATTTGAATATCAGTTATACTTGAATCGAACACATAAAAATTCAATTTTTCTCAATGTTCTTTTCACTTTCTATTTTTTCTTTTCATTTTCCCCATTTAAATTGAGACAGATCAGCCAGAATGACCAGATAATATGTGATCCTTTTCTTGGAAGCTCATATTAGAATTTCCTGTTGGTTCAATCCCGTTGGTCTCTTCCAACACATTTCTAATCAGTATAAAGCTTTCTCTCTCTATTTTCTGTTCAAAGTTTTTGAGCATTTTTCCCTCTCTCACCCTATAGAGCATTGACTCTCTTTCTCTATCTTCCACCTTTCCAAATCCATCATCATTTTTTTGCAAGATTTTCAATTAATTGCATTCTCTTTCCTGTAAATGGACTTTAATAATTTGAAAAATCATAGATTACTTTATTCAAATCTTCACACCACCAATTGCATTATTTTTTTAGGATGCATGGTTTGAACTTGTACTTGGTCGTGTTCACTAATTGTTTAAATATCTGTAACACTTTCTGCAGATTCAGTTGATGAATAGTATGTATTTTTCTGAGGTGTTTACACTGTACCAGAGAGCATCAGAATCATTTCGTCAGGTATCAGCTTTATAGATTCTTATATTTCTGGACACCTCATATATAATTTTAATTGATTCAGCCTCAACTGCTTTGGTTTTTTTCTGAACCTTTTCGTAATGGTTGCTGCTGATATTAGATTGTTGAATCACTGATGCAGGCAACCAGTGCAGAGTCAGCAACAAGATCTGAAAAGATTCAATTTTTATATCTGAAGATAATAAAATTTCTACAGATGCCAAAAACTGAACTTATGCAACATCGCAAAGAGATCGTTTACCAATTCATAAAGGAAATTGTCTTGTACCTCAAACGGATTAGGATCAAGAATCCGGTTCCTCTGCAGCACCATCATCTAAAGGCATCTGGTAATCCTTCTAGAACCCCATCTCTGTTGCAAAAAGGGAACATTTTACAGTTCAATCAAGTGAACCCATTCCATAATAATGCACCTACGAGTGTACCTCAGTTACTCATGCAGCAGAGTAACTTGAACTCACAAGGAAGCTCTACAAACCAGTTTCAGATTGGCTCTTCAACAGGGATGCAAAAGTCAGATCCTTCGTCACTAATGAACTCTTTTCAACATAGTCCGATGAAATGTAGGCAACAATATTCACCTAGTCAGGCACATCAAGGAATGTCATTACCTCAGAAGAGTTCTCAAATTGGCTTTGAGCATAGAGCTTCAGGTCTGTTGCCCCCTTCTTCTGTTGGAATTTCTCAGCACAATACTACTTTGAGCACTCAACAGATGGGAAACTCGTCACCTGGGAACAGCTTCAATAATTTAGATTTTACCATGAGGCCCCTTTCTCAAAATCCCATAGTCACTGTATCTCAGTATAACAGGCAACAGGACCAACATCTAACAATGCAGAGGAAGCTGAAGCAACCTATGCAACAGATGCTGGCTGAGAGGAACAAGCAGCAGATGGTACAGAAAATGAATGAGGATGCTAAGATGGCTCAGTTTGCGGAATTCAATCAAAGACTGCTAGTGAAGAATCACTCACTGGGCCAACATTTAGAACAGTATCCTTGGGCAACGCAGCAGCCGAGTTCTACCCCTTACCGTGTTGCCTCTCCTCAAAGCTCTCAATACTCCTCTACGCAGATTGAGATGAAGGATTTGTCATCAAAACTTTCCAGATCTACAACACCATTGCTATCCACTGCCTCTCCGTCTGCTGTTCCTTCTCCTCTTACTCCAGTAACTCCATCTTCTGTACCAACAGATCAAGAGAAGATTCCTATATGCTTTAGTACATTATCCGTTGAAGAGAGGAACAAAGTTACCAAGGCACCTATTGAACCATCCTTACTCCAATCACGAGGCATAAGCGAAAATCAAGTCCCTGTCTCTGTTACACAGGAGTTTCCGATGTCTCCTTTGCTCACAGAGTCTACATGCCCAGTTGACCATCAACAGTCACATGCTAAAGCCAATCCAGTGCAGCGGTTGGTTGAAGTGGTTCGTTGAATATTCTTTCCTTAAAGTTCTCTCTGAACACTTTCACTTCCATTAATGTCTATGCCTGCAAATGTGGATGTATTGACTTGATTATTATGACTCGTGTTAGTTATTTTTATCATTATGCAATTTACACTTTTGATATTTCCAGAATAGGGAGAAAATAAAGGTTGGTCATAATGTTTTTAACTGCCGTGGTTTAGGATTCTAGAGTACCAATTCGGTTTTGTATAGAATAACTAGAATGGTCAGAAAAGAGAAAAAGGACAAGCATGATGCAGAGAGGGAACAGGACAACTAGATTGTAATGTGGATAAACAACAGAAAAAGTCAAATGACTATAATCCAGCTTCCATAAATCATTTACTTCTAGGAACTTTGAGGAGATTTTGATTCATGTCCTACACAGATGTTATATAGCTACCATTATCGTGATATGTCAAGCTGTTTGATGCTAAAAAAGTTCGATGTAAAATTATAATCGTCGAAGATATATGTGATCACTATAGTTTTTTTACTGTACATGTTGTTCGACTTTTGTGTATTTCATATGACATTTGATTCACTTGCACGTTGAAGGTCAATACAATGTCACGAAAAGCATTACATGCTGCTGTAAGGGACATCAAGGCAGTCACCTGTATAATCGACAGGAAATCTGGAAGCCTTCTTCAAGGTGGATCGAGGTGGGTCATTGGCCAGGACTTGGCAGATGATACTAGATCTTGTGAACAAGGGAACTTCGACCTTTCATGCATGAAGACAAGGATGAAGCGGCGACTGAGCGCCATATCTGCGGATGATATGACATCAGCTTTTACAAGAAGTGCTAATTTTGAAGATGGCCAGATATCTGAAGTGGAATTAAATGCGACATCTAGGATAAAGAAACTGAAAAAAGAGGTATTTTGCAAAAATTCAGGAATGTTTTTCCTCTCACACACTCAAGAGAAGAAATTCTATCATTTCTGCTCTTCATTAGATGCCCATCACCTTTTGGTTTCTTCTGATCCATCTTTTATTGCATTTTTACAGTCTAATGATCTTCTACTGGAAGAAATCAGAGAAATCAACCACAAGCTTATTGAAACAGTGGTAGATGTGGTAAACGTGAAAGATGTTTCCCGGGAGGGATCTGCTGAGGGAACCATCATTAGATGCTTATATAATGCTGTTCAATGCAATGGGAATATTAATATGCTGAATGCTTCAACACAAATGGTAACACACTCTTTATGGATCTCTTACTATAGAACTCATAACCCAAAATGTGCTCACTGGTATGCTCTTTCTGGCTTGTAGTTTTCCAACCTGATTGTGGAATTGCTTGTGACTGCTGATTATCCTAATTCTTCTCCTGTAGTACTGGAAAGATTACCCCCCAGTTGTAGGTGAGAAATCAAATTACATATTTTTATTTTATTATTTAGTTTGAGTTAATAGTTCACAAATGCAATGTATGTAATATAAATGACTGAAAATTGATATGGTGCGTGTCGAATCTGCAGTGAAGCTGAAGAAGTGAAAGTTCTGTGGACAAAAGTGAAGTCAGATTTCAGTTTATTGCTGCGGAAATGTTCACAGCCCATTTCACTAAAAGAAATGGCCAAAACTTGGGATGTCTGTGCTCGCGAAGTATTTCGCGAGTTTGTACAGAAATTTGGAGGAGGTGACTTTAGTTCAACATATGGCAAATGGGAGAATTGCGTAGTTGCTACGTAATGCTCATGCATTTCCCATCCCTGCAGAAGACTATAGCCTCCGGTTGAAGGTATGTAGAATTTGTACATATTGTTACCAAACTGAGTAATCCCTTTCTTTAAACAAATACTTGTTTCCTCTTACATTACATACAAGCTCTAGTGGTGGCAAAATCCATTGTTTTGAAACTGTCCCAACCAAGCTATTCTAACTAGAAACACCGAGGTCGGGACCGAGAGTTGGCAGCGGCGTAGCCTGACATCATATGTTAAAAATCTGGAATAAAACCAGGTTAACTGGCAACGGATTGACCAGGTTGACCAGTTGCACTTTTTTTTAATAAAAAGAAAAAATTCTATTAGCTTGGCATCAATCATGTTATAATTTAATGAATATTTTTTTAACTATAGAAACCTTAAAAGTGTTGTTACAGATACAAATTTTGTTTTTATGTTGATGAAATTTGTGTGCTTTATCTATCCATATATAGTTTGACTTTTGAGTCGACCCTGGTTTGAACTTTTTAACTCTTGAGTCGTTACACACCCATCCAAGGTTAAAAACATTGAAAATCAAGGCAGTTGGAGTTTGATTTCACTTTGCTTTCATTAGCGTTATGAAGTAACCAGACCCAATAAATAACCATCTTTTTTCTCTGTATCAGGCAGTTTGCTAACATTCGCAATTCAGAGCATCGGTGGCTGCTGCTGGTCAAAATGGGAGCGAATAATCGAATTAACTTTTCTTATAAGGAGTCTTGAGAAAAGATTAGTGGCATACTCCAAATTTGTTGAAATACGCATAGTTTGCTGTTGTACATAAGCTTAATGATTTTTGCTTGTGGGATAAGTAGACAATGACCATTGAAATTCAACTTTTCCTTTCTTAAGCTAGCATATTGATGATGAAATTAGGCATCAAGACTTATGTATTAAGGGTTTTGATATAATGGGCTTGTTTTGGAGAAATTTTTCTAAAATCATTTTCAAGTACAGATTCATTATTGACCCGTAACTTTTTTTTCTACTTTTTAAACAAGCATTCTCTAACTGATATTATAATAAGTCCATGTTTGGTCCGGATTAAAATCTGATCAAAGTCATACAATCAATATTAAGCACATCTTTCATGGATTCCACAACTTTTCAACCACACATTTCAAAAACTTCTATTAAAATCTACTAAAAATCTAATTTTAATCTCCACCAAACACCCTCTAAAAAAGTTGGTATTATTTTCAAATTTCCAAATGTGTGGGTCATTAAAAAAACTATATTTTCGCACTTAGTCCACAGCNAACAAGCCTACCCATCATCAAAGAAAGCCCAAGCAAGAAGGACCTCATTGTCATGGAAGCCCTTTCCTTACTCCTCAATATAGTCTATGAGAACGTTTTTCTGACCAACTCTCATGGCTTTAGGAGGGGGCGGGCCCCTAAGCTAGCTCCCGCCTTCTTCCGGATTTGCTCCTAAATTCCAGCTATGATCGACCTTTCGAATGAATGAAGTTAGAAGCTAAGGGCTTTGGTCGAGTGAAAGCCTTTTTTCGAAACCAAGCCGTAGTGACGAAAGGAAGGCAGACAAAACAAAAACACCTCAAGCCCAAACAAAATCTATGTCATCTCTGCAAAATCTTAATTAAAATTGATATGTCAATAATTAATTGGGTGAATAGCAAGTTGGACTACAAAAATTAGACAGCGGGTCTCTACTCAAATTACAAGTGCGAAAGAAAATTTAACCGAGAAAAGAACAAACCCGTATAAAATACTATTGTTGATTAAATTCATACAACTCGGAACAGCAAGCGAAGTGAATCCACTTGACCAATGCAAATAGCAGTGTAACTTCATTTTTGCACATATGAGCTCGCTTAGAAATAGTGGTAAAGCCTTGGCCACTCAAAAGTCCAAAGAAGAATTACTAGGGTTTGGATGGTGTCGTCGGACATTTCTCCGGCAAGAGGCTGTTGGGGATTTTACAAGAATCAGGACGAAATGCGAACTGAACAGAGAAAAACCCTAAAATGAAAATGAAAGGACAGGTTCGTGCGATACAACGAGGAATTAAGCGCAGTCTATGGGATTTAATTTGGGGAGGAAATTACAGAAGGGTGTGCAGATGTGGAAAAAAATCAAGAAAATAATCCACATTACCTGCAAAATCATTAACAGGGACCTACATATAATGGCAATATAACAAAATAAAACAAACAAAACCTCATGGCAAAATCCATAAGATCCATTCAAAAAATCCACTGAACCATTCTGTTTAAACCTGAAACAAGAAAGCATTGTGATGGATCAATCTAAAGACACTAATACCTAATTTACCCAGCAGCATTCAAGACCCTGCCAATCTCAAAAGAGACGTAAGCATCAACACAAGCATACTGCACTTGATCAAGCGTCAACCATCTGTAATCCCACCTACTCATAGTTACTCTTCTGGGCTTCTCAAACTCTTTATCAAGCACAAAACTGGCCAAATTCTTCAGCCCCGTATTCTGCAATTCTCTCATGCGATATGTATATGCCGCGAGCTCCCTTAAATCCACTGCATTCGCATTGAACCCAAACCCATAGTCCCTCTCAAGTTTGTCCAAGTCGGATTCAATTCCAACGCCCACAAAAGTGTAGTCCTGTTCTGAGAGGAACTCAACGAGAAGGTCGGGAATATAAGAGGAGTGGATGAGTTGGTAGACCAGACAGCGGCGATCGATGCAGAGCTGGAGAGTGGCAACTGGGTTCTGAAAGCGGCTGAAGCTGGGTCGCCACTCTACGTCGAGACCAACGATCAGGCGGCGGCGGTGGTTGTTAAGGGACTCAATCTCGGATACCCACTGTGAAACCATGCCGGGATCGTGAGTAACGAGGGTGTGGATGATGTCTCCGAAGAAGTCAACGTCGTACAGGTTGTGGGTGTCGTATGGTAACCGGTGGTCTTCAATGGTGATAGCCATTGCTCCGCCTCTGTTCCTGTGGAGATACATATATTAAAGTTCAAATATATAGATCCCTACTGGTGCATGAGTGAGTTTGAAGGCACTGTTCACACGTCATTTCACCTTTTTCATTCTATATTTTATTCAGCCTGACGCCCAAGTACAAATTTCAGGTTCTCTATTCGACCACAATCAACTCCACGGATTTCTTCCACAAAATCTGCATATATCTGCTGCATGCATGTCTAAAAGGTTGAACCCCAACCTAGAGGGTCCTCCACCGACCCTACCCTAAGCCATTGTGGAGGAGATAAATCGCAGAATGTGCCTTCCAGGAGTTAGGGTGGAGAGCTTATGGATAGGCCTAGGCTATTAATCCTATGGTAACTCCCGCTTGCAACAAAGTCAATTCCACCTTGCGGGGAATCGAACTCTGCACACTACCGCACTGAGCCCTAACCGCCCTCCCCTTTGCCACTGGGAGATTTGCCCTAGGGGCTCTGCTGCATGCATATCTATTTATGTGGAAACCCTTAAATCACGAGATGTTTGTCAGGGGAGAAATGGGGAATGGGATGCACAAGTCACCATCTAACCTGCTCCTGCAACCCCAAGCCATCACCCATTTTTGCAACAATAAAGTCATTTGTACATAATTTTTTGACAATATTATGTAAAAATAGCTTTCCCCTCGATAGGGGCTGTGATGTAGCGTTTTGTCAACCTTTTTGTTAAAAAGATTATGTACAAATAGCATAACTCTGCTTTTTGCAATAATCATGCTATACAAATAGGTTCAATAACAAGGATTAAAAATAGGAAACATGTATTGCAACATCATCGAACAATTTGAAAGAAAGAGAAAGAAAAATAGTTAGCCGCACTGATGCTGCCAACGCAGCACCAATCCCTCCCAATCCCTGTTTGAGTAACATTATTCTTTTGTGCAATTTGAAAGCCCAAACAAATATTAGAGGGAGAGAGATGCACATAACACGAAACAGGAATAACAAAATGAGAGGAATGGACAGAACAGTATGTACTTTGAGTTTGAGCCCTATTTTATGCACAAAATTCATTTTGGAAAAGTTATTTATTGGAGGATGTGTGATTAAAAAATAAGAAAAATATTTTAGTTAAAAATTTGCGTATAATATTATTTTATTAAAGAATATATGATTAAAAATAAGAAAGAGATAAATATATTTTGAAAATAACAATGATCAAATAATGTGCTTACAATATAATTTTGCTCACGTAAAATAATATTTTTATAATAAATTAATTGTGATTTTTATTTATTTAGCTCCTTTGATCCTCAATTTTTAAAATTTATTTTTTTTCAAAATTCATTTTTTACAATATATCTTATGTGACTCAAATTTTATCAATTTTTCAATAATGTATTTCATCAATTTTTATAAAACAAATATTTTAAATATCTAAATTCTAGCTAAATGAAAAAAAAGTGCTTAGCCCATGTTTGGTATTAATTAAAATCAAAATTTTAATCTTAGTCAAAATCAACAATTAATTCTAACCACACATTTTATCGACTTTTATCAAAATCAACTAAAAATTTGATTTCAATCCCCACCAAATAGGAGCTTAATGTATTTTATTTTATTTGATGTAGAGTATAAGAATAAAAGTTACAATTATCACTCATGATAATATAAGTTTGATGCTTACGTGAAAAACAATAGTTTGACACAAACTTATATTTTAATTATAAAAAATAATTATTCACGACTAATGTACAAGGGTTGACACCTTGTAATGAAAGGTTATAGTGTATGACTAGTTTACCATTCGGGATTGCAATTTGTTCTTGTAGAAATAATTTAGTGGTGATACTGGTATACTTGAAGTGTATTAAATGATACATGGGTCGAGATTAAATTCACTTGATCATCGAGTATTTCATCTAAATTCTTAGACAATGTTGTGTATATCTTTCGTGAGTTTAATATGAATTCGTGTCAAGAACCGCCATAAAAATAGGTCGAGAAACTATTTAAATATTTTTTATTGAATGGTTATAAATCTGAGCTAACTGCGTAACAACGATTAAACTTCAACACATAGAATTGATCATAGGATCGTTGAAGAAAATGAGACTTCAGATAATGAGAATAATTTTAGGGCCATAATGACTATTTGTGCCGGTGTCTAATTGTCAAATTTTGGATGGGGATGAAATACATATATAATAGATCAAATGAAAATATTTCATATACATATTAGCTTTTGTAATTTTATATATTCTGCTAATACATTTTTTTCTTTTCATAGAATGTAATAAGGACGGATAATTAGATTGTATAATTTAATGCCGACTAGATATGATCTAATTGTTAGAACTTGTATAATATATGTTTGAACAGGTCCCACGGTAGCTTGATAAAGTTTTTGACTCAATTATGATTACTTTGAAAGTCTTGTACCTAATTATAATTATAATTAAAGTTCATAAACTACATGTTCAACTAAACCAATCGTGGCATAATTTAACTTGGACAAGATTTTTTCCTATAAATATAGCCATAGTGGTGGCCGAACTCTATAAGCAAAAAATAAAAATAAAAAGTGCGGGGGTGGGGTTGGTTTAGGTAAAAGAAGGTTTGAAGCGATAAATTTTTGAAGTTGAAACTTCGTCATCTGAAAAAGCTGAATGTTTATGATTGAGATTTGTTCAAAATTTGAATATCGAAATTAGGTAAATTATTAATTTAAATTTTTTTATACTAACATACACGTGATAATGTAGTAACGAGCTTTAATTTTTTAATTAAAGAAAGTTTTTATTTACCATCTTCTGTTCCACTTTTCAACATCTGGCATCAAAACAAGTATAAATTGTTCAAATGCTTGTTATACTGTTGAATCGTGATTGCATATTTTAATCAAACGATGTTTAGGAATAACTGATATGATGATTAAATTATTGAAAATATTTTAAACTCATTTGATTATTTGGCTAATTTTTTTATTGTAATTCGTTATTTCGAGCATGTAATAAAATAGTTGGATTGTGACTCTATAATCTTAATTTTATTTTCAATATCAACATTTTAATTTCACGATTGAGATATGCATTTTTTATAATTTTCAATTCTTGTTAGTTTGGGATTTCTTATAAATTGATCGAAGTCTGGAAGACTAACCCACGAAGATTAAGAATCGAATATAGCAAAGAAATTGGATCTACGCGCGATGTGGAGATCTAGGTCGACCTTATGCAGGTCCAGATCCACATGTCGGGGTCGACGTGCGGGTCAGATCTTGAATTATTTGTAGGTACGGTGATAGAATTCGATAGGTATTTGGATTATTACTAATGGGTCTTTGGATGTTTTTTTCTGAATATTTAGATTAATTATTGGGATTGAGCTCAGTTATCTTTTAATTTAATTCTTAAGTTGATTTTTTGGGCCACGAATAGTTGATAATTTAAGGAAAAATTTCATAATTAGAAAACTTTCAAAATACAATTTTAGCACATATTTGTTTCACATTATTTTGTACGTGAAAATGAATTTTTTGAACTTTTTTTAAAAAAGTGAGTCCCACTATGAGATAAGGTAGTCAAAGATTGTGACCGATCAATTTTGCAACAGTAAAAATTCTTCTAATAACGTGAAACAAACAGGGGCTTAAAAATAACAAACTTGTGAAAAGATTAAAAAATCTAATGATCATATTTTGTGACTTGAGATAAAATGTCATTAACCTATTATGTAATTAAACATATTATAGTCAGAATAATACACAATTTATAATCTCCATCGTATACTAATCATAAATAACACAAAATCAAATTTACATAAGACGCCATTTATTTATTTATTCGCAAATTACACATCTAATAGATGACAAATTATTTATTAGTCGCAAGTTACCTAATTGTCACTGTCATCGATCATCCATCTCACCCCCACCTCACCTCTCATTCACAGTCACAATTATATATAATTTTCCACCGTCGATTTCTCCTCCGCACCACCATCAACAACCATCACAATTTCACCTAATTCACATACAATTTTTAATAATTGAACCCTTGTCTCCAGCAATTAACTCGACACAATCGTTATTCTTCTCACCCCCACTTTACATCCCCTCTCTCACTTCTAGATTTACCAATCTTCGAACTATCGCCAACTACAGCTCTACCGCTAACAACATCCTGATTTATAGTCCATGTAGTGCCTTCATCATTGCAGCATCACCATCGTGCAGTGACTGTGGGTGTGCTCAGCGGCGAACTCAGGATTTAACTTCAGCTGTGGCGGACCTTTACCGTTGACCATTTATCGTCGACAATCAACGATAGTAATAGCAAGATTGTAATATTTAATTCACAAATTAAAACTCTTAAATGATAAATTACAATTCATAAGTCAATGATAATGCAACATAAATTATTTACCCAAATCCCCAAATTCTCATTTCAACGTCAAATTACTAATTAACACATAGAACATAAATCGTAGTCATAACTCATAAATAAAAAATAAAGCAAAAGAAGAAGAAGAAAAAGACTCACGGCTCTACGACAGGCGGCAGACGATATTTTCGAGTCTTCCGACCATCCAAGACTTGAGTTGTTCAGTTGGTGACTCGTCGACGTCGTCCTGCCATGCAGGCTGCAGCAGGAGGTGGAGGCGTCACTGCGTCAGGAACGATGGAACCGTAGAAGTTGGATGAGGGACGGTTTGAACTTTGAAAGCTTCCTTCAAATTGGTTTTGATATATAATCAGATTCAGATGGATAATTACCATTGGGGATGGGCCTGGTTAATTAAAAAATAAGACCCTCAAGATGTGAATAACCCCAATCAAAATGCCCAGCTAAAAAAAAAAGGAGGAGGCAGCTAAACATTGCCAGTCGCCGCCATCGGTTTCCTTCTTCCTTCTACATCCTACAAGTCACTGTTCCGACAGAGCCCCGCACGTGCTGCCGCGCCCCATCATCGAGTGCTGGGTCCGCCGATGGTTGTGTTTCGCTTGTTTATATAAGTAGAGAGAGAATGTTAGTTCTGTGTCAGAAAAGATATTTACAATGGGGATGGGGTGAGGACAATAACCACGCACCATGTATATACATGTGGATAGGGATGTCAATATGGTTCGGACGGTCCGTGACTCGGCCCGAAAAAAGCCTGAGCTGGGCCAGCTCGTAGCTCGATGGGACCGAGCCCCATTTAAGGGCGTCGACTCGAGCTCGAGCCGGCCCGTGTGGCTGACCCGTGAGCCTGAAAAATTAAAACAAAAAAAAAAAGCTTACAGCTCCCTGCAACACAAATTTTAAAATAAAAAAAATCGAGCTAACTCGGCTCGTTAAGGCCCGTGCCGAAAGGTCGAGTCAAACCTAAATTTTTGGTCAAGTTTTTTCTCAAATCGACTAAGCCAAAAAAAGCTCGAACTATTTTTACTTGAGTCGAGCCTGAGCAAAAAATTTCGACTTGTGGCTCGACTCGTTGACACCCCCCATATATGGTGGGTATGAATGTAGTCCGGTTTATGTAAGTTTTTAAATTAAAAAATAATTAAGACCTAATTTCTGAATCTACACTTTAAAGTAAGGTTTAAAGTAATTTTTCTTAATTTATTACTAATGAATTTAAATTTTGTTTCAAATGTTATGGTTCTAGATATCATTACATATAGATATTTGTGACATCACTAGTATTATTAAGGATAAAATCTATATTATTGAACACTGATTTTCCTTCGATTAATTTGACTTAGATTAAATTTTTTTAGAAAGAAAAACCTAAAATAAATTAAACTGTAATTTAATTTGATTGAATATTTGTTAATGTTTCAAAATTAAAATTCATTATTTTGTAATATTGAATGGGAGAAAATATTTATCTAAATAAAAATCTTGTGAAAATATTGAAACGTGCTAGCCTCGTGCAACTATTGCAACATACTTCCTATAAAAGGGTCGTGTAGTTTGGGATGCTTGATGGATTCTTTTATGAAAAAGATCGTCTAGATAGAATAAAATTTAAGATGATACTATACATAACAAAATTATTATTAAGTATCTAAAGATCTAGATAAAACTTATATACTCAAATTGAGATATCTATGAATATCCTATAGAGGCTCTCATTTTGATGACCAAATAAAAAGACACTAAACTTATTGTCAAATATGATTAATTAGTTGTGGCAACCGAGTCGAGCGGCTCATCG
>CAIGRP010115622.1:0-11645 GCA_903798385.1 Fraxinus cuspidata | reverse complement strand
GTCGAAATCAAGGAAAAGATAAGGAGGAGCAAAGAGGAATCAAAGCAGGCTCCTAAGTGCCAATTGCTCTAAAATCGGCACTTGATGAAAGAAAAACAAGTAGCAACATGAGCGATGAAGAGCTCGATGACTTGGTCCTTCTTGTTAAAAAATGGTGAGACTTTCGGAACAATCGAAGATTTCAAAAGAACGAAGAAAGAGGTAAGAAAATAATTTGCTATGATTGTGACAAACCCGGTGACAAAAGAACTGAGTGCCCAAACAAAAAGAAGAAGAAGGCATTCCAAGCAACATGTGATGTAAACGACGACGATGATCACAATGAAAATGAAAGTCAAGAAGAAATCGTCAACATGTGTTTCATGGCTATCGATGATGAGATAAATTCTATTGTGGATGAAAGCAATGAAGATGATCGTGATGAAGATGAAAGTCAAGAAGAAATCGTCAACATGTGCTTCATAGCAATCGATGATGAGATAAATTCTATTGAAAAATTCTCATATGATGATTTATCTTCCTCTAATGATGAAATTTTAGAAGAATTTGAAAAATTTGCCCTTAGCCATTCTATTCTTAAAAAGAACACGAATTATTAAAAAGTAAAATTGAGAAAATTTTGGAAACCAAAAAGGAAAATAATGATTATGATTCATTATATGAGGAAAATTATTATTTAAAAGAAATGGTTGAAAACTTGACAAAAATCATTTTTAAATTCACTTAAAAAAATTTTTGATTTAATGCTCGAAAATAAAAAATGTGTTTTTGATAAATGATGCATTGGATATAAACTATTTTTAAAACAAAAATCTCTCAAAATTTATTTGTCAAAGCTTCAAATACAATTCCCTCAAAAATCACTTGTAGCTTTTGCAACAAGGATGGACATATTGCCTACAATTGTCTAACAAAAAAGAAGTCACATTTTGAAAACATGTAGAGTCGAGAATCCACTAAAATTAACTATCGAGGACCAAAGCTTGTGTGAGTACCAAAAATTAAAAATTGAATTTTTATTGTGGGTACCAAAGAAAATGATGAGCAAATGGTTCTTGGATAGCATATGTTCAAAGCACATGATCGCAGATAAAACTTTACTATCAAATTTTAAAAAGAAGGATGAAGGTCATGTCACATTTGGAGACAATGTAAAAGGAAAAATCATTAGAATTGGAAACATTGGTAATCATCTATCCCCTTCCATCGAAAATGTACTATTGGTAGATAACATTAAACATAATTTACTTAGTATTAGTCAATTATGTGATAAAGGCTACCATATTAAATTCGATTTTTCCAAATGTCTTATTAAGGATGCTACATCAAAAGAGACGATATTTATAGGTAGTCGTAGTAAAGATGTTTATAACATAAACATCGAATTTGAAAATAATGAAAAATGTCTTTTGAGATTGAAAGATGATACTTGGTTGTGGAATAGGAGATTATGCTATGTTAGCATTGTTACATGTTAGCATAGGAGATGATACTTGGTTGTGGCATAGCAGATTATGTCATATTCGAGTCTTCATTGTTACATGTTGTGAATCAAATGGAAATCGAGCATCACAATTAAGTTTGAAAATCGAGCACTTGCGTCAAAACAATCAGAGATAAATTAAGTATTCGCACCAAATTAAAAATCAAGCAATAAAATGTGCACTCGTGCCAAATCAATTGAAGACATTAGACTTAGACGATTTGAATCCATATGTAAAGGTAAAACGCTTTAATTATTAACAATGAATCACTACAAGCTCGTAAGTTAATTTTTATGCACGAAATAAAATTTTCACAAAAGCAATCGCATAAAAACTATTTTTGATGCGACAAAAATCTTCACTTTACTTTTGAACTATTTATCAATGACACTTATTTTGAAAAAGTTAAGCGAAAATATCCCTAAAGAATTTACACTTGCAAAAATAATCAAGAAAAGAGTAAATCGGAGATTTCCGGTCTGGCTCACATCCGATTGCCCAACGGTTAAATTTGTAATCGTTTTGATTTCTGACACTGAACGGCTAGTTCAGTCGTCTGATATAGTGACAGACGTCCGGTATGGGTCGTCCAGTTGGACAAAAAATTTCACGTTTTCAACTGCTACAAATACCAACTCACTTGTCGTTTATTATGTGAACTGTAGAGCATACAATTGAGATTCTTTTGCGCTAAAATTGCATTGATTTCTTAACTTATTTAACTACTATCAAATCATTCTTGGTTTGAAAAACTTTGATTGATCTCAACCTTAAAAATCATTCCATTCATACTTTTGAGCTCTATTCATTGCTATCTATTAAAGTGTTTGCCCACTCTTTCTTCTTGAACTCAACTCTGAATGTATCATTCATTAAGAAGAGAAGATTTCATTTATAAATTTATTTAAATTTTGAGTCGTGTTGATGTCTTGTAAAGCTTAATGTTGTAAAAGGATCGGTGTTCCTTACGTGTAAGTCACCGGAAGCTTTGTAAATGATTGGATTGCACCACAAGTCAATCAATAGAGTGAACTTGGCATTGCTCGTGCCGGAGAGCTTGATAACGAAGGACGTAGATCATTGTTTTGGATCAAACGTCCATAATTATATTGATTGCACTCTCTATCCCCCATTACTTATTGCTTTCATATTCGTGCTTGCTATTTGAATTATTCTATCTAGTTATCATGTACTTGATTTTAAGTTAATTTTTAAAAAGTGTCTTAGAAACCGATTCACCCCCCTCTTGGTTAGCTATTCTTGGGCTTTCAAGGGGTTTGATGGCGATCGGATATGGTGGGTTGAGTGACGGAGAAACCTTTGACGAAAGTACAGTGCGGTGTTACCCTGGCTGGAAGTGCAGTCGGAGATGGTGAGTTGTGTGTAGGGTTTGCAATTTGGGGCTTCTAATTCAATTTTGGTTTGTAGGGAGAGACATAGTAGAATTTTGTCTTTATTTTGTGAATTTTTGCCTCGTTTTTTTCCTAAAGGCAATTCCACGCCGGTCTATTTTTTAGCATGTTTGTCAAAGCCTGGACGAGTAGCTCGATCATTCTTAAATATATGGTCCGTCGTATAAATTTGATTACTCTAAGCACAATTATTAATTCTATTTTTTAAAATATCCAAAGATTTGTCCCAATCTCCATGAAAAAGTGTCCCCGACATATTCTATAGAGCTAGGATAAAAAGGTATGGCATCCCCTCTTACCTCTCAAACATTCACTGTCATTAAAGCAGGACGTGGAATAACTTTTTAAGAGTACCTCCTGTGTATAGTCCCATATTACTGAAATCACTCTCAATTGGATCGGATTCTCTTTATGTCCATGCCCAGAGTCAGCAGCTCCAACAATGCCTTAAAGTTGTTCCTGATACCCTTGTCTTGGTTCATACCCCTGATTTGTTTCACTGATGAGGAAGTGTCTGCCTTCTTTGATAATCTTTCGGAATAAGATATTAGTCACAAGGTTCTACATCTCGAAGTTATCTTCCACTTTGACCCTATAATTCTTGAATTGATTTATATACTTAAACAATTACTTGCACACTTGTATACATGTAATTCGTCTAAAAGAATAAGACAAATTATTAAAGAAGGATCCTTTAACTATCGGAGAAGGACGCGTATATTTACTTATTCAAGTGTTGTCTTTTATTGAGTTGATATTTATTTAAATGTTATCTTCAAGATAGTAGGACTCTCGTAATAATTATACTGGATATTTATCTCTCTTAATATGAGTTACTTTCCTCCATCTAAACATCGACTGGACATGGGGGAAGGCCGTGGGTGGTCGGAGGAGGTGGCGAGGAAGCTTGGTGGATTCATGGATGAGTATGAGAAGCAAAGGCAATTGACGAAGCTGATGGTGAATGTGAATATTGAGAAGAGTTTGGGTCCTGTGAAGGTGTTGATATCGCCGGAAAACGCCGTTGGCAACTTGATAAAGGCGGATTGAGATTTAATCGAAGGAGAAGCTGCGGTCATTGTTTGATGGTACTGACCCCAGGTATTTCGAACTGACGAGCTCCATTATTCCCTGTTTAGTCTTCAGAGTAAGTTCCCAAACCTTCCTTGCTTCCTATATATTTTTCAGGTTTGTCAGTGTTCATAAACTACTTTTCTTAAACATGATTTTTTGTTAATATAAAGAGTAACTGCAAAAATATACCTAAGAATAAGTAATTTAAAAGTAAGTTGCACGGCCAAACATGTTATGTGGTTGGCGAAAGCTCCTTTAACTAAACTTTGCATTGGGTAAGAAACATAGGCCTGCACTCTGGTGAACTTAGATTGTGCCGAAAAGAGAAATGAGATACAACACAAGTTTACCGCCAAATGTCTCTTCTACGACGAAGACTGCCATGTCACGGAGCTTATCCTGGGATTTTTTTATTTACATTCATGTCTTTCAAAAATAATCACTAATCAAGTTCTAGTTTAGTGAATGAAGTATGACCAGTTGAAATTTGAAATTGGAGATGTTTTGGTTATATTCCTATTAATGTAATTTTCATTATACAAAAAAATAATGTATCGAGCATTAAAAACTCTAATTTTATACCATCAGGAACAATAAAATCGCAGTAGGAAAATAAAGACGCACAAGAACACACAATTTCTAAACTGTCATCAATGGAATTCCTAAACTATCCTATACTGCAATTAATAAAATCAACTTCCATCAAAATACACTTTCAAATTTAATGAACTTTTTAAATCTTTCAAAACTCAAGTGATTACATTTTGTAACTTCTAATAAAATTTTATTACATAAATTTAATTAAACAGTTCATGGTCACAATAAATACACAATTTATTATTACGATCACATATCAGTCACAAAATCACGCATTATCACAATCACATACTAAAATTTAAGAGTCATAAATCAGTATAAGTTACAAATCACACAATTAACGGGAATAAATTATTTATTAGTTACAAATCACAATTAAATCACCATCATTTTTTTTTCTCTCACCCCACCCACTCAACCTCCATCAACACCACCCAAATTACCGTCACCATCTCAAATCCACAATCCACCACTATCTTCACCTTAAATTCACGTCACCACCACCACCACCAATTGAGATCTAAGTGAAAAATAGTTAGCAATGACAAGCTTACCTCACCCGACCAATTTAGATATGAGAGAGAAATGGTTGAAAGAGAGATACTTCTTTACTTAGTTACACACGTTGAACGAATACAAAGAGAGAAATGGTTAGATCATCTTCAATGGTACATCAAATTTAGTGTGGTGAATAGTGTTACACCAAATTTGGCGTAATTCATTATTTTCCATTTTGCCCTCCATTTTCTATTACAACAAATTTTTTTTCCATCTATGTCCTTTATAAAATAAATTTGAGTGTAAAATTTAATGTTAAAAGCATCTCCAATGATTACACCAAATTTAGTATAACTACTGGAGATGCTCAAGGAGTGAGAAATAATACAGTTGATCCGGTTACTATAACAATTCACAGCCAGACAGGCAGTAGAATACTTTTTTATACGAGGGACAGGTTTTTTGCGACTGATGACCTGATTTTTCTTAAGTGAAACTTGTGGAGCAAACACCTGAGAAACTATGAACAGAACTGGAATCATAAACCTAGATGTATATCAACTCAAGGCATAAATTATATATCCAAAAATTCTACAACAAAACAGCAGCTGGAAAAAGCTGATCTAGCTACGTTACTACACAAACCCGGCCTGTAATCAGCACCCTGCATTCCATTTACAGACAAACAACAAATGTACTAAGAAGCCTAAGATCATTAAAAAGGGATATAAATAGCTATCTGATGCAAAAAGAGGTCAGCAAAAACTGTTTTTTGTGCAATCTATGCTGTCTATAAGGACTTGCCTGCGACAGCTACATTGATGTCAGCAGGCTTATTCCTCCAGTTGGGTTGCATTGACCAGCTATCAGCATGGAAAGAAGGGGAAGCGTGATGTGGATCGTCTACTCCTGTAGTGGAGATAGGAACAGCAGCAGGTGTAACAGTCGTGGACTCTGCTTTGTGTTTCTTGGTCTTCTGATTGTGCTGATTCCCTGCCAGAAAACTGCCGACCACAATCTAGTTCACACAGAAACACGAGATTAGCGCGAACTTTTCAATACTAATACCTTACAATCTTAAGGATTCACCCTATCCAAATAAACCTGAGAGCAATACAAAACAGAAAGAAACACAAACCCAAACACAAACACAAATTTACAGTGGTTGACCCTCAATATAAGAGTTACTGCTGCAATGAAGATCTCATGTCTCTCTAAGTTCATGTAACAATATTCTTTATATAATAGAAATATTGGCAATCTGCAGTCAAATGTGAAAATAAATTAAGAATACTAGAATAGAGCTGCAGTACCTGCACAGGACTTGCGGCAACTAATAAACCAGCAACTCCACCGCCCACAACACGCCCATCTGGGCTTGCTAACGAAACACTCATTCCGCCAGATCTATTCCTCATTCCCCCAGTCTCGGATGGGATAAACAATCCAGTCAATGATAGTAGGTCGAAATGACCCTAAACAACAAAAGCAATATCACATCATAAGTCATATACAAGGCTGGTGACCAAAAAAATGAGATACGGAGAATGACTAGCATATACGAAATATCTGAACTGGACAAGCAGCAATAATTAATTCAAGTGACTATCATCATTTAGTGAGATTAACCTAGCATCCAGGCGTATTCTATTTCGTGAAGCTTTCCAGAAGATGAAAGTTTATTGACTACAGACTTTTCACATACTTCCATTGGCCGAAACTGCATTTCATTTACATAATCTGAAACAGTGTACTCGCAAATTTCTTCTAATTAAATTTATTGTTGTAAAATAAAACAACTACATGCATCCAACCAATTTTTGTTCTATGTTTTTAGATTTTTGATAATTAAAAGAAACTTTATAGCTAATAGCACCAATGAGAACCCAAACCTGCACTTAATAGATTTATAACAAATTCGTGTCATACTAAAACTTTAAAGAAGTCAAAAGATTCAGAGTACTCATTTTTCCACAGAAACAGTATTTGAAAACTCAGCTTTCGCCTTCTCAATCAAATAATCAATGAAATGTCCTTAAAAACTCACTAAGTTATGTACTTTACATTCAAGGCACCTCAAAATATATATCCTCAGATATACATATGGAGTCTCCTAACAATCACTTTCTCAAAATAATTACTAAAGGTTAGGTATTGGACTTCTAATTAAGGGCGTAGAATGGAGCTGATTCCAACATATAGCAGTCTAAAATATTGAGTCACAATTACATCCACCATAAGGAGTGTGCATGTATTTGAATACCATCCTACTCATTTAGAATAGCCAATCACATCACAACTTCAACGATATTACTATCAAGATGTCAAAAACAATAAATTCACGGGAAGGTGACGTGTCACTAACCATCTTATTTATTGTAGACAGACAAGAAGGAAAAGACTGAAAAAGAATTAACTTTCTTCAAAGAAAGAAATTTAGATGTACAAAAAGATTCACTTTTCTATTGTTAACAAAGAGGAAACAAATTGTTCAATCAGCAAATAAATTACAGTAGGCGAGGTTGCAAATTGCAATGATCCTCCACTTAGAGAAGGTAAAAGTAGAAGTGCATTAAAGTTAAGTATGTGTTGAAGATATTATTTAAATGATATAAATGTAACCCTATCTAACCGCTCAAGCTTTTAGATTAAATAGTTCAACGTGATAAACTGAGTTCAAGTCTCGCTATCACCCGTTTAAATGAAATGTCCATGTGTTAGGCTTTGAAGGAAAAAAATAAATCCTGCATACACGTTTATGAGCACGTCAAAAATAGTATTTAAATTATATAAATATTGTCATATTTAACAGTTTAAACTTTTTGATCAAGTGGTTCAACATTAAGGAGGTTTTAAATATACTAACAAAGAATAATTGTTTTCAGAATTGAAATCATGAAGGAAAAAACCAAATGAATGAATTGTTTATTAAGCAAGTTATTAGTTAAAAAAGACACAAAGTAGAAACAAAAGAAAATCAAGTGATATTAAGGAGGTTTTTTATATAGATTGAAAGAACAATTGAATAATTCCTCTCAGATATGAAATCATAAAGAATATACAAAATATATAGTTTTTTAAAATTCAGAATTCACATGTGTGGTGAACTAAAAGATGTCACACTGAATTAAACCAAACAAAAAATTGATTGCAGCACCCCATATGTCAATGTACCACCAGAAGAATCAGGTTGACGAAGAGTTACACTTGAAATCACGCCATTAGCAGAGAGAACACATATTGCCCGAGGCCCTTGCTGAGAGAAAGATATAATCTTCATAGTAACATCCTAGAACAACCAAAAGCAGAATCATCAATGCCGTAAATTTAACTACAAGCTGCTATCCTAGCTAGAAAATAAGACGTTATGTAAATCATCTCTGAAAATAGACTAGTCCTATAATTGGTACTTGAATAACATTTTCAAAATAACTAAAATACCAAGAGATAAATATGACTTGAGACAATGCCACAAAAGGTTTCCTGTGCCTTAGAATGAAAGATAGCTAAGACAAGGGTAAAATATTTATTTAGATATTCTTGTTGATGTCTAACTAAAATCTTACAGAAAGGAGGCTACTTATCTTTTTAAGAGTAACTATGGATGAACCCAGGAATGATTCTGGTTGATTATCCACTATAGTGTGATTTACGACAAAAGCTTTGAGATATTTGAAAAGGAGCAACACGAATTTTGTCATTCTACTTAGCAAAATCAATCAGGAATTCAGTAAAATTTACCTCTCCAGCATTAGCCGTGATAATATGAGGGGCAAAATTAGTACCAATAGAACATGAAACCCATTCACCTACGACGAAATGACATTGAAGATTAGTAAATTTATACAGTGAAGCCTTGCAGCCAGCAATCAATTAATTTATACCAGCTTAAACAACAGAACTACGTATAGTCATCAGATAATGCAGAAGTGGGATGCAGTAAAGTTGAAAAATAACCTCAAAAAATTTTAGATTACTTTCATAGCTTTGGCATTGCAAAAATTTCAAGAATAATCGGAAATAGGGATCTGCAGCCAAGAAAAACTGTTGAACAAAATGTAACCTCATCTTATGAATTAAACCCATTTTGAGAGCAATTAATGACAGAGACGAGAAAAAAATACCGAGCAAAGCACACACAGACCCCTCTCTACAAAAGGAATATTCCAAAAATGGGTTAAGATTAATAAAACATCCATTCACAGTAAGAACTTAGCTGAGAAATCTATTCTACAGGTCCCACTTCTTAACTCAAACATCATTTTCTATAATTCCTTTAAACGACACAACACTAGACAATGTAAAAAACAAGATTATAGAAAAAAATTTATACTTTAATACTGTCTGGTAAACACGCATTTAATTCTAAGAATCCAAGCATCAATTCCCCTACAAACACAGATCACCACACAAAAAAGCTTTAAAAAAAAAAGGGTAATACTTGAACGGACATATATATAATATATAGTAATGTGATCAATTATCGATCATTACCCAAACTTTCCAACTCCATTCTAGAGTTCTGTGTCTTCTTAGCCGAACCCAGGGGACTGATTTTTCTGCGTTTCTCCGCAGCAGAGAAGTCAATCACAGGAGGCGGAGCCGAGGAAGAAATCGGCTTGGGGGAGATGACTTTGGTGACAGAGCCATCAAGAGCATATTTCCTAGGCCTGCCCCTCCTCTTCTTCCCAGTGGTAGTGCCATACACCNTTACCCAAACTTTCCAACTCCATTCTAGAGTTCTGTGTCTTCTTAGCCGAACCCAGGGGACTGATTTTTCTGCGTTTCTCCGCAGCAGAGAAGTCAATCACAGGAGGCGGAGCCGAGGAAGAAATCGGCTTGGGGGAGATGACTTTGGTGACAGAGCCATCAAGAGCATATTTCCTAGGCCTGCCCCTCCTCTTCTTCCCAGTGGTAGTGCCATACACCCCGGCAGCCACGGCAGAAGGCAGGGTGAAACCCACTTGCGGCGGCCTCACAGTCACAGGTGGTGGTTGTACCGATCCACTCACCTGGCTTGGATTCTCTGCGGTCCTTGGAGCCACATGGTAGTCTGAGGGTGCATCTGATGCCACCACTGTTACTCCACTGCTACTCATAGTGCCTTCCCCACCTTTCGAGAAATAAAACACTTCTAATCAAACTCTTGAGAACAAAGCCTACAAAAAATTTCAAGATTTTTTGAAACCAGAAGACTTACGCAGAAAACAATAAAAATTAGAAAATAACTTTAAACCCAAAACCCAGAGGAAGAATCCAAAAAAGATCTCAACTTTAACGCTTGCAAGCCCTTTCAGGCCTTGGAAAAGCTGCAAAGTTGACGAAGTCCAGAATCAGAAAAAAAAATGGAATTTTATTTTGATGAATGGGAAATTTTTTGAAAATTTTTTTTTTTTTGGAGAAAACAGTGAGATTGAGAAGAGAAATAATTATTTTTTTCTAGGGCGTTAAAAGTTAATTTATGGTAGGTTTAATGGATATTATCGAGCAAATAATGTATTCTAAATAGTGATATAATAAAAAAATATATAGTTAAAAAGTAAGAAAAAATTATTGATGTAATCAAAAAAAATATTTTATAGAAAAATGTATGGTTAAAAATGAATTTTAAAAAAATATATTTTTAAAGAATGGCTCAAGGTCCCAGATTTTCGTCAGATTGTCCGAATTCTGATTTTTAAAATGTTAAAAATGGGGGAGAAAACATTAAACTATTGGATCAATAATCATTAATTATTTGAAATTAAGAAAATTATGTATTTTTGGTTAATAAGATGGTTTAGAGTCCGATTGAAAATACAATAAATAAATTAGTAATTAATTGTAGTTGGAAAAAGTGAAATTAGGTTGCCAAGGATTGAAGACAGCCATAACTTTCTTTCTTTCTTTTTATTAAAAGTAATTTACATATATGCCACTGATTGGGCTTTATTCTACCAAGAAAATACATTTTGGAATAGTAAAAATTGGAGAATATGTGGTTGAAGAATAAAGAAAAATTTTGGGTTTGAATGTAAAATTATTTTATGAAAGAATGTGTGATTGTGAGTGTTGAAAAAAATAAATTTTGAAAATAATGGAGCCCGAACAAGGATTATGTTTGTCTGCATTTGTCAATTTTTAATGCTAAATTATCCTGATGAGTTATAGATTTTGAGAGATTTAAAGAAGAGTAGAGTTATCGAATCTTGAAGTAGTACGGTACCATTAAAGCTAAGTTATGTCTGGTATTGCACCTTTCATTGTAGAAATGGATCATGTTTTGCTTTTGTTTATAATATGAATAAAAAATTAAAATTAAATATAATTACTTTATAAATAAAATGTATGATAGTTAATTTCATAAATACAATAATATTATGCATGATGAGTTACTTAATTATTGTAACACTTCTTGTCATGATAATATTACAAGTTAAGAAGAATTGAATTATATATATATGATAGTTAATTTCATAAATACAATAATATTATGCATGATGAGTTACTTAATTATTGTACCACTTCTTGTCATGATAATATTACAAGTTAAGAAGAATTGAATTATATATATATATAAAATGTATGATAGTTAATTTCA
>CAIGRP010115605.1:0-17759 GCA_903798385.1 Fraxinus cuspidata | reverse complement strand
GCCATTAACAATGTCGGTGAAGCGAGTAATCATATCAACAATGGGTTTGCCTTGTTTCATAAAGAAATTTTCAAATTCTTTGACCAAGGGATTAATCTTGGTTTCTTTTACCTTACTCGTGCCAACGTGAGTAACTTCTAAAGCATGCCGATATATCATTTGCGGAGTCACATGTACTAATACAGTTAAATTCATTTCTATCCAAGGCACAATAAAATAGGGTTTTGGCTCAGCATTCAAGGACAATTTTCTTTTATCATATTCATGATATTCATCTCTAGGTTTAGGAATAGATTAATTGGATTTTCCATCAATTTTAATAATCTTTGTAGGTACATAAGGACCATATTCAATGACTTCCCAAATATTATAATCTATTGAATGAATGTAAATCATCATTCTAGCTTTCCAATAATTATAATGTGTGCTATAAAGAAGGGAGGTCGATTTGTGGAATGCCCCTCGAGATTTTGAAGATTGTTGTGGTTAGTCATTGCTTAAGATTGTAAAATCTTAATTTTAAAATGAGCATCTTGCTTTGATACCAATCTTAAATAGTTTTTTAATACTTTTTTCGAAAAATTAACTTAAAATAAGCACGTGATAACTAGATAGATTTATTCAAATAGCAAGCACTAATATGAAAGCAATAAGTAAAGAGAGATATAAAATGAAAACGATATAATTATGGAGGTTCAATCCAACGCAATGATCTACGTCCTCCGTTGCCAAGCTTTCCAGTACGAGCAAGAGCAATTTCACTATGTTAATTGAATTGTAGTACAATTTAATCCTTTACAAAGATTTCGATGTTACAAGCAAGGAGCATCGATCATTTTGTAACGTTAAGTTTTATGAGACCTCAACACGACCCACAAGTTTAAAGAGAATTGAATTTACAAATTNTTGAATTGTAGTGCAATTTAATCCTTTACAAAGATTTCGATGTTACAAGCAAGGAGCATCGATCATTTTGTAACGTTAAGTTTTATGAGACCTCAACACGACCCACAAGTTTAAAGAGAATTGAATTTACAAATTGAAACTTCTCTCTTAATAAATGATATGATCACAATTAAGAGAGAAATATGTTAACACTTTAATAGATAGTAATAAATGAAGCTCAAGTGTTAGGTATGAAAAACTTTGATGTGAAAAATGATTTTCAAGAGTTAATTTGATCAAAAAAATTTCAACACCAAAATGATTTGATAATAAATGATATGAGAAATCAATGCAATTTTGCTCAAAAGAAACTCAATTGAATGCTCTTAAATTGTTATAATAACAAGTGAGTTGATATTTATAGCAGTTGAAAATGTGAAATTTTCTGCCAAACCGGACGGGCATTCGGACGTCTTGAACAGTACCGAACGACTGAAAGTAGCCGTTGCAAGTAAGAATCAGAACGTTCAAAATTTTGACCGTTGCGGCCGAACCAAACGTCCTTTTCTCCAAAAAAATTTTTGGCCTTGATTGCAACAGGTAGGGCTTTTTTATTTGCGTGACATTTTTTACTAGATATTACAAGGTAAGTGATGTTAATAGAATTTGAAAATTAAGTTGAAATTCTTACATTTGAAAAATAAATTTTGTGCAAGCGTTTAACGAAGTGAATTTTTGTTGTGCATAAGAAATTAATCACTTGAGCTTTTCAATCATTTCTAGAAATTAAAGTATTTTACTTTTATAAGTGAGTTCAAATATATAGTCTAATATCTTCGATTAATTTGGCGCAAGTGCTCGAATTGTCTCCGATTGTTTTGGTGTGAGTGTTTGATTGAGAATGCTCGATTTCCACACTCGATTGTGAATACTCGATTTCCACCTTGAGCTTCTTGATCGTCATCTTTACATCCTTTGGTAGCAATTGTTTTGTCTTCAATTTGATTAAGTTCCCAACATGTAAAAACGAAGACTCGAATACAAAGAGATGAAAATATTTTGTTTGTTATAATCAAAACATGAGATCTACCATAGGTAAACATCATTTGGGAGTTTGTATATCCAATGTGGATCTCTAACCCAGTGTTAGTCAAGAAGTACAACGGCAAGTTGAGGGGTTGTGTGGATTTTTCGATCTTGAATCAAGCTTATCCCAAGGATAGTTTCCCAATTTCCTAGATAGACCAAATTGTGGATTCAACCGCTGGACATTAACTTCTTAACTTCATGGATGCATATTCTAGGTACAATTAGATCCCAATGTACCCAGCAGATGAAGACCATAAGTCTTTCATAGCAGATAAAGGTATGTATTGCTACAAGGTGATGCTCTTTGGGTTGAAAAACGTTGGGGTCACCTACCAAAGACTTGTCAATAAAATGTTCATGGACTTTATTAGGAAATCATGGAAGTTTATGTGGACGACGTGCTGGTGAAAAGCTTGATTGCAAGGAATCATGTCAAACTTCTCAGCGAAACATTTCAAATATTAAAGAGGTACAAGATGAAGCCCAATCCTTTAAAGTGTGCCTTTGGAGTCGCTTTTGGAAAATTTATGGGCTACATTGTCAACCAAAGGGACATTGAAGACAACTTAGAAAAAATCAAATCTCTAATTGATATGCGGTCTCCTCAGAAATCAAAAAAGGTACAAACCCTTACTAGACGTGTAGCCACGTTGATCCATTTCATTTCTAAAGCCACAGGTAAGTGCCTACCTTTCTTTAAAATTCTAAAGGGGAAAATAAGTTCCAGTGGACGGAGGAATGTGAAGTATCCCTACAAGAGATGAAAAAGCACTTGGGACAGGCTTTCTTCCTCTCCAAACCAAAGACTAGCGAACTACTACACTTATACCTGGCAGTAATCCCCGAGGCCATTAGTTCGATTTTGATAAAGGGAGGAAGATGATCGCCAGCTGCCTGTTTATTCTATAAGCAAAACACTATTGACAGCCAAAGCTCCATATCTAGACATGGAGAAGCTAGCACTCTACTTGGTGACAGCCTCATGGAAATTGAGACTATATTTTTAGGCCCATACTATTCAGGTGCTAACTAACTTCTCCTTAAAGCAAGCACTACAGAAGCTTGACATTTCAGGAAGGTTATTGAAGTGGGTTGTAGAACTCAGCGAGTTTGATATTGCGTTCAAGCCAAGGGCTACGATAAAAGGACATGGCTTAACAGATTTTGTAGCAAAGTTCACCCCTATTCCAGAAATGGAAGAGTAGATGAAACTTGTCAAACCTCCTACATAGAGCCTCTTTGTCGACAGATTGTCAGGGGACACCGAGTTCTTGTCAACCTGGAAGGACATAAGCTTACCTGTACTGTAAGGTTCGGCTTCAAAGCCACTAATAACATAGCAGAATATGAGGCTCTCCTCGCGGTCCTTAGAGTAGCAAGGGAAATGTAGGCAAAGAGGCTCATAATGAGTAGTGACTCTCAGTTAGTAGTAAGCTATGTTCATGGCAATTTTTCAACCAGAGACAAGTCCATGGCCGCATACTTGAAATTAGTTATGGAGTTCATTCCTGCTTTTGAAAGATTTGAGTTTGTACGAATACTACGCACGGAAAATGCTCATGTCGATACCCTTTCAAAGTTGGCTAATGGTAAAGATTCTGAATTGCTCGCTATAGTACCCATAAAGCATCTTCCTAGACCCTCCACCATCATTAGTGAAGAGTTAATGCGGGTCGAAGATATTCTATTATGGATGAAGCCAATCGTATCTTTTCTCAAGGACTAGACATTACCCTCTGAAAAAGAGGAGGCATAGAAGCTCAAAAGACGAGCCGCTCACTTCGTCTTCCGAGACGATGTACTGTATTAATGAGTATTCTCCTTGCCTTTGCTATGATACATAGGTGGGGAACAAGCCAACTATTTGCTTTGGAAAATTCATGAAGAGGTTTGTGGTAATCATATGGGAGGATGGTCATCGGCATAGAAAGTGTTGAGGCAAGGATATTATTAGTCCACCTTGAAAAATGATGCTCAACAGTTCGTCAAAAAGTGCGACAAATGTCAACGCTTTGCAACAATTCAAAGGTAGTCTTCCCAAGAGCTAAGTGTTATCTCCAGTCCCTGACCATTTACTAAATCGGGGATTGACCTTATAGGCCCTCTTTCCAGAGGAAGAGAAAACTCTAGCTTCGCAATTGTCCCCATTGATTATTTCACCAAATGGGTAGAAGCCGAGCCCCTTGCTAAAATTACTGAAGCTAGAACTTCCAAGTTCATCAAGAAAAACATCATTTGTAGATTCAAAATTCCCCATTCAATTATTTTGGACAATGGTCAACAATTCGATAACAAAAAGGTCAGAAACTTGTGCGAGGAGCTGGGCATTAAGAAACACTTCTCCACCCCATATCATCCATAGGTAAATGGACATATGGAAGCAGTCAACAAAACCATCAAGTACACATTGAAAAGAAAATTTGATGCTTCTAAAGGGGCCTGGGTCGATGAGCTGCCTCAAGTCCTTTAGGCCATACAAACTACAAGCAGAACCGCTACAGGAGAAACTCCGTTCACTATGGCTTATAGGGCCAAGGCAATGAGCCCTATTGAAGTAGGTATGTCATTCTCTCATCGAATTCATTTTGATGAAATATATAATGACGAGATAAGAAAATATGAACTGGACCTCCTTGAAGAAAGGATGGATGATTTCCAAGCAAAATTGGTTCTTTGCCACGGGAAAATAACTAGGTACTACAATTCCAAAGTAAAGAAGAAGTCATTTCGTTTGAATGAGTTGGTGCTTCGAATAGTATTTTCTTATCTTCTAAAGAGCACGGTGCAAGAACCCTTGGTCCCAACTGGGAAGGCCCCTATCGCATTAAGGAAGAAGTTTGGCCTGGAACCTATAAAATTCAAAATATAGATGGAAATGCACAATCTCATCCATGAAATGCAGAGCATCTACGGAAATACTATCAGTAATGATGTAAATATCTAGTTTGTACAATTCTTGATCTAATGAAATTGACTTTCATCGACTTATTTGTACACTAAATTATTTCCCAAGAGATAAAAGTCCTGGGGAAGCCTCTTCATAGATGATCCGCCCTTATGAAAAGACGCGTGGGCTCTACGATGAGGAGTTGGATCCTAAAATGGATGACTTTTGCACTTGCGAAGTGTTGCACATTCCCTTAATGACAAAAGTTGTTAAAGAAGCTTCAACATGGGCGAGTCGGTCAACCTCATGCTCATGAAAATTATTAATCTTGGTAAGTTAAAATCATTCTTAAGTCGGTTAAAACAAGTTCAATAAAAGTAACGAAGTACCTCCTATTAATAAAATTTAAAAAAGGAAACCTCTTCATAGATGACTCGTCCCTATGAAGAGACCTGTGGGCACTTCGACGAGAAGCGGGATCCTAAAATGGACCACCTCTGCACTTGTGAAGTGTTGCGCATGCCCTCAAGAACAAAAGTTTTTAAGGAAGCCTCAACATGGGTGAACCACTCAACCCCATGCTTAAAAAAAGAAGACAAGCGAACTGTCTACACTTGTGCAAATTATGAATAAACAAAGTCGAATAGAAGTCTGAAGTGGTTAAGGACTTCAGTTTGATGTTATCATTGAAATTTGATGTGCATAGGTTCAGAAATTTATGAAGGTACACGACCTCCTAACACTTGATGTTATTACGAAGTTGAAGTTACCGAACTTCGATATGCATAGTTTTATGTCATTATAAGTCTAATATTATTATAAGTTCGATGTTACTAAGGTTCAATGTACATAAAGTTTAATATTATTATTGAAGTAGAAATGGTTTGAACTACACTAAAGAGCATTGCAATGAATAGAAAGCAATAAGCGCAGAAAGTAAGTGACATCAGTACGTGAGCAAAACGAAATTCATTCATTCAAAAGTATTTACAATTGTTGCCGAAGACTACATAGAAAAAATAAAAAGACCTATCTATACATGTGGTGTAATGGGAGCTACGAATGGAATAATCGCATCAAGAGCCACGACTTTAGGAGCCTCTTCAGCGGCATCATCTTCAATCTCAATTACTTGGCTATCTTCTGCCGGAGTCTGAGGCTCATGTTCTCCCTCTTCAAGAAATTTCGACCTTAACTTAGAAGTGTTGATGCCTTCGATGTTCACCTCAAGCCACTCCACCAATTCTATTTAGGCATACCTCCACCAGTACTTCGTGAAGCTTTGGTATGCTTCTATCAAATGGAAGTTCACAATGTAATGCTTGACGACGTCATCCCCAACTGATTGAGCTTCTTGCCGAGCTATCTCCACTTCTTCTGTTGGACCAGAAACCTTTAAGTTCAGCTTTCCCACTTACTCTTTTAGAGTAACATTCTCTTATTGGCCTTTTCCAAGGCCTTAGCTACCAACCTCTAATGAGCATCAGATGTCTCCACTCACTTCGTAAGAGATGCCACTTTACTTTGATACAAGAGAACCCCCTTCTTCAAGTTGTCAATTTCTGCTAAGGCGAAAAAGATCTTCACCGACTTTTTAACGCTATTTTTCTTCAAAGCCTCAACCTCTGCTTTGGCCTTACTGGCAGCCTCCTCAGTCTGAGATGCTTTATTTCACGAATTCATGATTTTTACTTTGAAGGTTTTTTAAGAGGGCTTCAACTTCTATGGGGACACCAAAGGCCTTCCCTACCTGGCTCACCAATACGGAAAGCATGTCCACTGCGTCGCTGGTCTCCAAATATTTTTGCCACCTCTTCGTCTAGTACTTATGAAAAGTGGCTATCCCAGTTTGGATTTTTGGAGAAAGTAAAGTAAGAGACTCAGAAGCCAATTCATCGTTCCTTTTCTTCATGGTGAGCCTAGTTCATTGAGGAGTCTCGATGGTGATAGAGTCGCTTGTAGACCTCACTTTCTTGGAAGATTCCTGCCTCTAGGGCTCCACGACAGCTGGCCTTTTTGGCCTCCCATAGGCCGCAGATATGGATGCTGCTAACAACTTCTCCCCGACAAGGACGTCGGAGCGAGGAGGAGGAATGTCGTTTGAACCACCCACCCTAGTGGTGGAGAATCGGTGTTTCGTTTTCAGGGCCTCCTCAACGATTTTTTCCCCTTTTCCTTTAGGGGAGGTCGGCTCTTTTCTTGGCTGTCAGCTTCCAGCAAACCTTCTTAACTTGGTTTCTCACCTGCTTGGCCACGATAGATGAGAGCTTTAGACCTTTTCTACCAGAGATGGAGATGACAACGAGTATGGTGGCCTTGTTCGAAGTGGGGTGCCTTTGTTTCTCAAAATTTTTTGCAAAGTAAAACAACAGGATTAGACGCAGTTAAGTACATATAAAATGTAGTTTTAGAAGAGGAAAGCAATACCTCTCTTGGCCATCAAGCAAAATTCTTCAAAAAATATCCTTGAAGCGATCAAGCGATCAAAGTCGTGAAAGGAGGAGGGTCGACGACAAACGTCTGTTAAGTTCTCCCAATCACTCTCGCTTAACACGAAGCGTTCGACTAATCCAGTAAAGTAACAGAAGAATGTAAACATCAGATCAACCTATTTAAAGAAATCAAAAATAAAAAATAACACTCACGGACTTCGGAGTAAGAGGTTGGAGCTTTCACGTGAAGGACAATATCACCCTCACATTCCTACCACTTCCCCTTTACCCAGAACCACATCTTATTCGATCCTTTGATGATGGAGGGAAGACTCAGGACAAATGGGGAATGTGACCCCTACGGACAATGGAGTACTACCCTTTTAAATCCCCTTTACCCAGGACCCAAGGTTGGAAGATGATTTGAAAAACATGGAGAGGCATGTCCTCTCCAAAGGGAGTTTTCTTCTAGAGGAAGTAGGTTTCCACTAGTTGGGCCCAAGTGTTGGGGACGAGCTAGGTGGGGGTCAGCCTGTACAACTTAAGTACGACTCTAAAAAAGGATGTAAAGGTAGACGAAGCCTAACCTTTAGGAAGAACTTGCTGATTGCGATGTAGCCCTCACTCGAAAAGCAGGCTAGCTCATCAGAAGTGGGGAAATGAGTTCTATGTTATATGGGATCCGGTATTTTTCCTAAGGTTGGCTAGGTAGGTCGGATTTACAGAAGATGGGATTTTAGCTGCCCCTAGGCTATCTCGTTGTCTCTCCTACCCCTAGAAGGTAGTATACTTTGTCCAGTCTGAATGGTTCAGACCATGTTTGCCATGCTAGTAATCTCAACTCCCATTTTAGTCGCTACCTCACTAATGTCAACGTTCCCTTAGAAGAACTTTGAGATGCTATTGATTTAGATTTAAAAGTTTAAGATACTTATGAGTTGGATTAAAGAATGGTGAACATATAGTCGAAAAGTGGAAAGTGCAGAAGAGAAGAGAAGAAAAGGTAAAAACTTAGAGATTTATAAGGAATCCGAATGAGGAATGCGTTAAAGGCAAAAGTGTTTTTTGCCATAAATCTTCCCCTTTTATAGGAAGAAGCTTTCAAATCCCAGCCGTTGAATGTTGATTCGGATCATCCAACCATTCATTTGAAGTTTCAATTTGGACCATTCAATGCATCAGCCGCTTCGTCTTCTATGGTCCAAATCAGAGCTTTTGCCTCACGCGCTCTCATGCGCCTGAACTTTACAAGACATGTGCAAAACAACCATCATTGCGCATTAAATACGATAATGGCTGCGTCCGTAGGAAGCTGAATCGCTTCAACTATTTTTTCTTGGAAATGTACAAAGACAGCAAATCATTTAGGTGCCACAAACGTTTGAAATCACTCATCGTAATTAGCAAGCGGAAGACCTAGCAAGGGTTAGATCCACTTCTCATCAACTAGTTCGGATAGGGCTTCGGGTGTGCAAAGGCACTTCGAACAATACATCCTCGAATTTGATTATCTTCGCTAACACTCCTCAGGATTACTATGAAGAGAGAAATATCTTGAAGTACACAACTTCGGACAACACTAGCAAGCAGATCACACAAGTTAGGTACACTTGAACTCTAAGTATAAATACTATGATATGGAAAAAATCATTCCCCAACAAAATCTTTTACACAAGTCCATACATTACATAAATAATCATGCCTAGACATGAGGGACTATTGTTAGGCCTCACACCTTAGGCTCAAGTCAAAATGCCACGTAACGATCCACGTAAGCAGGAAAGTCAACAAAGATCTAACTGGTCAAATGTAAAGAAATTATATGGATGGCCGAAGCTTTTATACTGGAGTACTACCTAACAGCTAAAGTGCATGAATCCAAGGTGATGCACAAAGAGATCAAAGAAGCCGAGGTTATTCACCCAGAAGACCAATAAGGTCTCCTCCAACCGAGACACTCCCGAAGCTCATGAAGCTGAAGTTGTCTCTCGCAAGATCATTAGGCAATCTTTGGAAATGATTGATGTAACATTTGTAGTTAAGAGTGTCAGGTGTGCCAACCTATTGTATAGGGCGGCTAACCCATTGTTGATTGTTATTTGTGCAATGATCCCTTTTTCACCCATCGGAGCTCGAACATTTTTGTCTCCCGCCGTAGAGCATCTCCTATGTTCACGCTAGTCTCGCTATTCACTGTTTTTCGATCAAAACGCGTCGGAATTTGCTTGAGTTGGTGAGCATGTAAGCGTAACATTTTTTCGAGGTCAACAAAACCCAATCCCCGCAAATACATCTCGATCTTTAGCTATGTAAAGATTCACATTAAAAAAACAAATACTACTTAAATAGTCGATTATCTCATTAACTTATACAGAATCTAACATAGTATTTTATTCAACCTTTTGCAGACACAATTACGGTGTAAGAAAATTTCAATGTAAACGCTTTAAGGTCATACTTGGCTGCTCAATTATACAAACACGGATGCGAGAAGTTAATTGAAGGTTATGAATGGACTTTAACCTTGTCCCATGAAGCGTGATGAGAGAGATGAAGCTAAAGGTGTGTTTAACGTGTAACTGCCATTAATTTTAAGTTCTTTTTTTTATTAGGTATTCGAAATGGTAGTGTTAAAGGGTAAACACATAATTTGAATGACAAATCAATTTAATACTTTTGGTAGATCCTGGATTACGCCGTGGATCTCAATATGATTATGGTTTGTTTTGAATCTATAAATACTTGTTAAGGTTGTAAAAACATCACATTTGTTTTCCTTGATTATTAAGATATTTAGGTTTTTTTCACTGACTGGTGGATTCCAATATTTCTTACGTACGTTCGAATGAAATTTGAGCAAACATCCATAGTAGTTACAAATAAAATCCTTTTACTATTGTTCATATTTTCGTCATGTATCACGTGGTATCATAGTTACAATAGATGATTAAAGTAAGGCTTTAGAGGTGAGGTTTAAGGCTGTTGAGACTAAACTGCAAGAAATAAGCAGTCAACTCAAGGACACATTGGCTGCCTTAAATCTTGGAGGCGGTAATCCTAGGTACCAACTATCCATCAAACCGATTCCGGTTAATGTACCTGTAAAGCTGAACCCAATTCATTATCATGGTCGTCATAATGACTATGTGATTACAAAGTCAAAGCGGAGATTCATATTTCAATGGGAGTTTTAATGATGAGGATCAGAAATGTCGGAGATAAGGAAGAGGAAGATGAAGAATAAATTGATGAAGTGTGTGAATAAGAACAAAGAGATTTTGTATGTATTGTGTAGAAGATATTATATTCGTCCAAGCAAGAAAAGTTGACTCCGCGTGAGAAGGTCTTTCAGGCCAAATGTTGAGTCAGTAATGTTGTTTACAATCTGATCATAGACACTTGCAGTTGTGAGAATCTGATCATCAAGAAGTTGATGGATCATCTGAAGCTACCAATCGAACAACATCCAGTTCCTTATCAGATTGGTTGAATTAAGAAGGGCCTATGTATTTAGGTGACTCAAATTTGTAAGGAACATTTACCAATGTGGACCGTTTACAAATCAGAAGTTATTTTTGATATTGTCGAGATGGATGTATGTCGTATTTTATTAGGTAAGTAGTGGCAATTTGATGTGGATGTCATATATAAGGATAGATAGAACATCTACATGTTTATGTGGAAGGATAAAAAGATTATAATTCAACTGATAGGAAGGGCATAGAAAGCTACAAAAGCGGAAGGGAAAGCTTTCATGGCTGTTACAAGTTCAGCCAATGTGTTTTTCTTCAATAAGCTTTTGTATCATGATGACAACTCAAGGTTGAGTTGTTTTGAATTGGAAGGGAATAATGCGGAACAATTAAAAGAGAAAATCATAAACCAATTAGAAAAGAGAAGAAATAACAAGGATCTACAAAAACACTAGTAACTTTCAGAACGAGTGCATCCGAGAGAGTTGTCCAATTTTGCACATTTATGCCTGATTATGTTGTCTAACTTTCACGGTCAAATTTCGTCGATCAGGGCTCTGTTTTAGCATTTTCGATTTTTAGTTAATTTAAGGGTATTTTTCATCTTTTTGCAGTTTATTAGTTTTTTTAATTTATTCATAGAATTAAAATCTCAATACGATTAAAATTTGTTTTGAGTCTGTAAATACGTGTACATTCATTTTCCTTGATTAATAAGTATTTCAATTTTTTTTTAATTGGTAGATTTTAATATTGTTCATGTCCGTTCAAACAAAATTTTAGTTAACACTCGCTCATATGCTACGAACAAGACCATTTTATTATTATTTATATTTTCGTCCTGCATCAGAAGCCTTGAATTAGGTTCCTTTAGCCAAAATTCAATTGCCCCAAATATAGTATCGATTTAGATTCAATTCATATCGGGGTAGTACTCTTAATGGCCATTCACTCTTATCTTGACTCATGTATGAGTCTTTTTACTAAGCATGTGACAAAGGGGAAAAAGATTTGCTAGATTTATTTTGAGTTTGATGAGTTGGTTGCAGAGCTGATATCATACATCTACTAATTAAAGAGAGATTCATTAAGAAAATAAAGAGTATTGCTTTTATATAATGCAAGCCATTGTTCAATTTGTTTTTTAGTGACTCAAGTGTTCGAGTTTTGTCCTACTAATCCTGAGGATTGGTGGTCTTTCACCCTAGTTGAGCCATTGTTCAATCTTGATCGTACATAATAGTGTATCAAAGAAAGAAATCGTTTCAGTATGGAACCTTTTGAGTGAGATTTTGGGATGAAGTGAAAAACTAATTTACAAAAAGGTCTTAGCCCCCGTTTGATGAATGACCATTATTTTGAAAAAATGATTAAATTACTTGTATACACAAAGTATAAACGTGATCGATATCTTCCACATATCAAAAATCTTGCAGCTAATTGGAAAAAATGTATTGTTAAGATCAACGTACCAAAATCTATCAACTCACATGGGTGTAAACCAATATGTCAACCTTTATGTACATATAGCATATCCCTTTGAAAAAAATGATAATTTAAATAATGATTTTGATTTACGTGCAAAATATTTTATTATGTAAATGTGTGGTTAAAAATGAGTATAATAATTAACCCCATTTAGGCCTCCATTATTCCCAAAAAAATTATTTCTCTCTCTTTACAATCTTCCTTAAAATAATATTACACGTAAATTGAAAACTTTTTATTTTTTCTCAACTACATATTTTCAAAAAAATAATTATTCCAAAAATTATAATTTCAAATAATGGAGGCCAAACTGAGGGTTAAAGAGGTTTGAAATAATGATTGTCAAATATGAGCTAAAATGTATGGGGAAAATTGGATTTATATATATAATATTTTATTGCATAAATGTGGGTATAAAAATGAGTACGAGAATTAAAAACTTCAGTTTTAAAGGGAGACAAATAGGGTTTTTGGAGATGACAAATTGACATGTCAAATTTTCTTTTTCATTTTTGATTAATATGGAACTTAAAGTTTGTGCACTAAAGACTGCTACTCACGTACAAGGAAGATTATTTGTTGCCACGAACCCTCACAAGAGTTTATATAAAAAGATTATTTGAGCTGTGCAAATAGTGGCGGACACAAATATTTTGAGGGGTGCATAATCAAACTTGTAAAAAAATTGTGAGGAATTTACATTCAAAAATTTACATAAAAAAAAATCCATGTAAAAATTTACATGGGGTATGATTTTGGGATGTAAAATTCCCAAAAAAAAAAAAAATAAAATTATGTCATACTCCATGTAAAATTTCCTAATAAAATGAAGTAAATTATATGAGAAATTTGTCACGCAAAAATAATAAATGTTAATAAAATAATTTAAATTTTTTAAAGAAAAGATGAGTTAAACGTTTCTTTTTTAAAATACACATTTGACGTACATTTAATTATTTTCGATGTCTATTTGGATCATTCGATATGTCTATAATATAGTTCTCGAAACGAGCTTCGAGATGACATGACAAGTTATACATTCGGCTAGCGTACGATCGTCGGATAATTTTTAAAGTTAGCATGTTATCTAAATTCTTGAAATACTAGTTTAGAATTGCCTACTTTGACAAGTCGTAACATTTGCTACAATTGATCGTTTTGTACACCATTAAAAACTTAAAAAAAATAGACTGTGAGCGCTTCAAATGGTATTAAAAATGCAATATTTCGACTTCATGACATCCCGTAAAGACTTTGAAAATTGAGACGCAAACATAACAAATTTAATGGTGGTAAAAAAAATTGCCCAAAAGTTCGGGTCACATGACCCCCCATACCACCCCTTGTGCAGGCCTACGTGCAAATCTAAGCTCAATCATGCTTCATTGCCATCCTGATCGATAGATAGATTGACATGTACATGTCAATCTATTTGTGGACTGTTTTAATCAGTGTCATCATTTTCATTCACGTTGGACTGTGTCAACCTCTCTGTCACAATTTTCTGTCTCAATTTTTGTAGTACAGTGGTTTAATCCATCTAAGCTAGTCTCACCCTTGCATATAATGCTGGGCAAAGCAGTCTCAGTCGTCTTTCAAAAATTGTACAGTATTACACTGTTACTGTATTCTTTCGTGGAAGTTCAAATCATGAAAATATTGAGCCATACTTTCTTGTACCCTTCTATAAAAGTAGAGGTTCAATGTAAGGTTCTTTTCTACAAGAGCAACAAATTAAGTTTTGCTCTCGATAAAATTAAAATAAGCTCTAGTATTTTTCTTGTTTCAAAAGTGATATCACCCTAAGCTGATCTTGCTCGACCACGATTACGTTAGTTCTGGTTTTCTATTCAAATTGGGTTTCTTATCTATGCAAACAGTTAACGTTTAAGCCACAATGCCACACTTAAGGAATCCTTCATGAAACCTAGAAAGAAAAAAACATTGTACAAAATTAAAATAGAAAGACATTGCAATACAACATTCAAGTTCAGATTCAGACAATTTGGTGCGCCCAATATTTCATTTTTCAAACTTGAAATTGAATTTTAGTCATTGCAAGGGAAGGCCCAAAGAGAAATTATTGAGAAGCATGAATTTTCTGGACGTTCTTTGATGAGTTTTTAGTATCTCTCTCTTCATCGTGGTTTTTACTATCAAATCCCATGCCTTGGAATGTCACTCCAGAATTTCGATACTGACTACCAAATGCTGTGCCGAATCCCCATCCAAGCCCTAACCCGACACCACAGCCACCACCAGCGCCAAGACCCAAGAAGTTTAGAGGCATGCCTGCAAAATATAAGCAAAAGTGGTTATAACAAAATTACCACGAATATGCGACGGACATTATAGTGTGAAATAACAGCAAAATGCAGGGAAAATGGCATATCAATTATAGTACTTCACGACCAAATGATGAAAGATTCCTCCATAGAGTTCAATTTCTAGAAGCTCCCAAACTTTGGAAATAATGATTAAATGGATATCGTGTAAACAGTAAGCATATATTAGGTGAAAAAAGAAGCGTTGGTGTGTAGTGTGTAAAAGATAAGCCAAAAGTTGTCGAATGCGATTTTTCATTGAGGAAACAGCAAGTAAAATCAATTCAGGGGATATAAAGGAAGATAAAGACTTCTTCCTCTATATGAGCAGGCACCATCTCAATCTCCCAAATGACACGACCAGTCCTGTGTAACTTTAGTGGATTCAAGACATGACATGCGCCGATGATGGATGCTAGCTAGGTGCCAGACCTACCGTCAAAGCTAACTGTGATCTGATATGGACTAAACCAACCTGAAAAGCAACACATTCTCCCACACAACAGCTTTCATTGTTTAAGCTTTATAATCAGTTAAGCCACTGAATGGTGTAAGTTACAAGTTCCAGTGACCGGTGGAACAAGTCTCTTGGGAGTATGAAGAAGAGAATTTCGTTTAAATGAAGATATATCCAGATACTTCATTTGTCTGTCACCCCACTTAGTACCAACATTTTAATTCAATGATGTGATGATAATATGAGGGTGACAGGATTGTAAGTCCAAGTCTCGTGCAGGCTGTGTCATCCAGAATTGTCTTGGCTTGTACGCACATCATGATAATTGAATTCCATTGTACATTACTTGGATAGGCCTGTTCTGGAGGAGTCAGTGATGATAGGAAGTGGGTGGTGTCATCTATAAGCTTAAACTAATAGACTGAGGAAAAAGTATTGATCAGCAGTTTATCTTTGACCTTCAACATCTTGTGTGGGCCTGATCATTTTTCAACACATGAAACTTTAACGAAATGTGTGGCGGTGAAACTTAAATCTAAGATATTTGACAGTTTCGGATACCATGGCAAATCATCTCAACTACCCATATCAATAATAAAGCAATCACAGGGATTGCATGTGGAAAATATGAAATGAAAAGTGTATTGATTCCTCATAGATTATCAAGGAAACTACTGAAAGCAATTTATCCAGATTATCATTTTGAGGGGAAACAAAGAGGAGAGAATAATAAAAATTGGGAATTACTAAATAAGTACACGGTTCTAACTGAAGTGACCTTGAAAGGATATGCAAAAATGGCAAAAGAAATAACATTCTTGAGGAAACTGACACAGACCTTTGTCCATGTTACTTCAATTCGAGTAAAGATGTTACGTGCAAGTACAGGTCTACATGTCAAGTTTATCAAAACTCTAAAGCAAGGATGTCAGTATGGTGAATATCACCGTTTTATTTAACCTCTTTAGTTTTACACTAAATGATGTTTAATGTAATATAATCATAGAACAGATCAAACAATATTAAACTGCTATGGAAATATGTGATCACTAAGAAATACAGGATGCCTCCTCCCATACACCTGTTATAGTTTAAGGTGTCCATTATGGCTACTTAGTGCATCTATAAGAATCAAAGTAACACAATTAACCACGTAAGTGGATTTTGATTGGTGTTACATTGTTGAAACAAAGTACACTATCCTAATGCTTTCTGTCTTAAAGTACTGTGTCTTAGTCTTAAGTTACGTTGTTGGAACCAAGTAAACTATCCTAATGCTTTCTGTCTTAAACTACTGTGTTTTAGTTACAAGTTAATTGATAAAGAACTCGAGATTTACTGCACTACCTGAAAATTTATAAGAGAAATTCCACTGAATGGTCACTGCAAAGTGTCCATTTTAGTAAATGGTCACTTTTTGTAGAAAATAGCAAATGACCACTATTAAGTGAAACTACCATAAATACCCCAATGTTACAATTTTCCGTGATACCTAACCATTACATGGTAGGTGTACAACTTTTAAGGCAAATTTTAAAAGCTTTCAAGATTCCTTTACTTATTATTATTATTATTATTATTATTATTATTTTTGGCAAAACAGTTGGCTGATATGTTAAATAATTATACTAATAAAGACAATTTCAACTTTTATCTTGATTAGTCGAACTGTCCCACTAGACAGATGAAACCGCCTTTATTAGTTGAACTATCCCACGTTAGATAGTTGAAACTTTTTCGATTATTTGAACTATCTTCCAAGACCGTTAGAACTATCTAACGTACCAGCCAGCCGTCTCGCAAAAATTAATCATCTTGAAAGCTTTCAAGATTTACCTCAAAAGTTATGCAATCACCAAATGGCATGTAAGACTTTTTTTTTTAATAAAAAGAGTATAATTGACATTTGAATGTAAAAGTGATGAAGATCCTATTAGATATATTATATAAATATTTTCATGTTTAGATTCTTATTTTATGAAAAGTTATTGGGGTTTATTTGATAGATTTTCTAGTATTTTATTAGTTGTTTCCTACTTAAATTAGATTAGTTTAAACTTATATAAACACGGTTTAAGCATTGTGATAGTTAGATTTGATTATTGAATTAACACACACTTTCTCCATTTGAATTCTCTCTATATTCTCTTCTATTTCTTCTCTTTTTCTCCCTCTTTCTCAATCCCATTATTGTTCGGTTATGTTCTATGTCAATTTGGTATCAGAGCAAGTAGTTTTCCTTTGACCAAACAAGTTTCATGAAGTTTTGAAAGGTTTCAAAGTTAATAGGAAAAAAATATTACAGCAGTCTTTCAAGAATAATTAAATAATTCTCTACAGCAAAATTAGCACCGACAAACAAGAAGTTCAGCCCGTCTTTTATTCAACAAAGAAGAAAACCGATTCAAAATTTCATCGTTGCCGTGAGGTTACAATTAAGTCAAATAACCATGTTATTGCAACCCATTATCTCCCGGCCACAAACCCATTAGCCACATCAAGCTCAAGCCCAATGCACATATAAGCCACAATAACTTAGTTATATAACTAGGCCCAACAAGCTATAACCCACATTTGCACCTACACTCATAAATAGTGAAAATTATATAGAACTAGATTTTTTAAGTTATCATTTCAAAAATCAGATTTGAAAGTTTCTTGTTATGATAATTTAATTTTTAATATTAATAATATTATTATTAAATTAAATTAATTTACCACATT
>CAIGRP010115598.1:0-15750 GCA_903798385.1 Fraxinus cuspidata | reverse complement strand
TTTATGAACGCTGGAATGAGGGTTCACTGGAATCACGGTCACAATGAAGCACCTATAGGCTATAGCATAATTAAACAAATCATGAATTAAGCCTTTAAATATTTCAATAGCTGAAATTTAACCTTGAAGTCACAATCCAAAGCAAACTAAGTAAGAAAAAAATTATTTGAATTACCTTTCAAAAGTTACCACTTTTAATACAATTGTAACATAGAGAGAATAATTTATTGATATTTTATTCATAGGAACGATACATACATATATATATATACACACACACACATACATATTGAGAATACTATATTAAGAAAATATACTAATTAGGAATCCATATAATTAAGCAAATCTCTACATTTAAACCTATAATTTACACTTTCTAACACTCCCCCTTAAGTTGGAGCATAGATATTACTCATACCCAACTTGTTACAAATATAATCAAGCCGGATTCTATTTAAAGCTTTTATGAAAATATCTCCCAATTGTTCTCCAGTTTTCACATATCATGTATAAATTAAGTTCCGGTGCATCTTTTTACGAACAAAATGACAGTCAATCTCAATATACTTAGTTCGTTTATGAAACACAGGATTAGAAGCAATATGAAGAGCATTTTGATTGTCACACCACAACTTTACTAGTATTGAATTCTTAAGACCAACTTCAGTTAAGAGTCAATATATCAACATTATCTCACACACACACACTGTGTCATAGCTCTTTATTCTGATTATGTACTGGATCGGGACACAACATTTTGCTTCTTATTTTTCCATGAGATCAAATTTACTCCAATAAAAATATAGTAGTCAGTAGTGGATCTTCGTTCAATCTTGGAACCTGCCCAATCTACATTTGAGAAGCATTCGATATGAGTATGTTCATGATTTCTGTATAGTATCTCACGTCCGGAGCTCTCTTTAAATAACACAGGATCTATTATAGAGCTGCCCAATGGTGAATTGTTGGGGAAAACAAGAATTGACTTACAATATTGACAGAATACACAATATCAGGACGAGTTACTGTAAGATAGTTCTATTTCCCAACCAGTCTTCTATACTTCTTAGGATCTTCAAATGAGTCACAATCTTTGGTAAGTTGCAAATTAGAAAGCATTGTAGCACTGATTGGCTTAGCTCCCAACTTTTTTTGTTTCAATTAATAAATGAAGCATATATTTTCTCTTAGATAAAAATATGTCTTTCTTGTTTCTTGTCACCTCAATTCCTCAATTCCCAAGAAATACTTCAATACTCCTAAATCTTTCGTGTGAGATTGGGTATGAAAAACTTCGAAGATAAAATTTCCATAGCATTACTGCCAATGACTAATTGATTTTAATCTTAACAAAACATCAACCACACATTTTCCAATAAAATAATATTACACATAAATAAAAAAATGTACTCTTTTTTAATCATACATTCTCCAAAAAATTAGTATTTATCTTATTACAATGAAAAATAACGGAGCCCAAACATGGGCTTAATATCTCTTACCTTCTAGATGATATCTTTTAACCTCGAACAATGCTAAGTGTGCAGCATTTTTGTTTAACCTCGTACTAGGTCACGGAATTTTAAACTTAAGTTGTGTCACCATTTATTTATAAAAAAATTTGCATGTTTAGTACATTTAATAAGAAGTAAATTAAATATTCACGAGAAGTTCCAAATTGAATAAAAAAATTAAATGACTAAAATGTTTCCAAACTCCAGTGATATAAACTTTTACATGCATAATTTAGTAGAAATTAAGCTTATTAGCACAAAACGTCCTTACGTTTGGCTTTTAATGTGCAATGCGTCTATACGTTTCAATTTTTTGCATTTTCAACTTTATTGTCACTTTTTATTATGGAAAATATATATGAAATGACGAATAAAAGCTCCTACTTAAATAAAAATATTAAGAAAAATAAATAACTAATTATAACCATACTCCATAAACTTTTTAAAAGTGCAAATGAATCTCAAATAAATTATTAAAAAATTTAAAAAAAATTCTCTCTATCCTCCTCCTCCTTCTCCACCACCACCACCACCACGACAAACAATAAACAATTTCCAACAATATATTCCAAATCGATACCCCAAAAATATGACCATCAATTCTACAACATATTTTAAAACAATAAACAAATTCCAAAAGATCGAAGTATCAAAAAATCCCAGGAATTGAACTTCTTTGTGATGTCACTTAGTCTCCCATAAACCAAACCCAAAGATGGAGTTTGAAGAAATGGATCCTGCCTCGTCGCTTCAGTGGAGAAAAATTGAGACAAACTCCGGACAGTTGACGCAAGACATTCGTTTTGTTCCACGATTTGAATCAGATGGATAGATTTCATAGAAGCTATACTCATTAAATTCATCTTTTCAAATTTTGGAGAGTTAAGTGTGTGAAGGTGGCGGCTCCATTGAGTCGCCAATGGTGGTGGAAGAGAGAGAGAGAAAGAGAGAAATTTTTTTTTTTAATTTTTGATTTTTTTAATAATTTATTTGGGATTCATTTGCACTTTTTAAAAAAGTTTGTGAGTGTTTACAATTAGTTTTTTATTTTTATTTTTTGTTTTTTTAAATAGAATTGTATATTCGTTATTTTATATATTTTTATCGAGAAATTGAATAAAAAATGATGAGAATGACGTTTTCCACATTGAAACGTGGGAATACGGGTGAAAATGCAAAAAATTGAAATGTACGGACATTTTGCACACTAAAAATCAAATATAGAAACATTTTATCCTAATAAGTCTAGAAATTATCCTAACATGTTTAATGCATACATTTAAACTAAATTTCTTAAAATTATTTCAAAGTAATCAAATATTTATTTGTGAAGAACCGTTACATGGAAGCTCAGCTTTATTAAGCTTAATTGGGTTAATACTTAATATACTTTAATTTTGTGTCAATTGGATCGATGAACTAATGAATATACTTGAAGTTCTTATTTTATGAGGATTAAAATTAAAATTTTAATAAATTTTGATAAATTTGAATAAATTTGTGATTGAAAAACTATGAGTATCATAAAATAAATCATAAAAATTAATTTTTATTTAAATAAAAATTGGAATTTTAATTCGAGTGGCTAAAATTAAAAGCGGGAATATAAAACGTGTGGAAAATAATAGCCCACTGTCATTGACGCGTACGCGTGTGGCCACCAAATGCAACCGACCGAATCCAAAGGAAAAATATAATTAAATAGGTTCCCTAAGCTGTGAAGGATAAGGATCGTATTTACCGTTGGATCAAGTTTGGCCCGACTAATCACCACCACCTATTCTTCGGCTGCACCTCTATAAATACCACCAACATTCTTTTGATCTTTACCGTATTTTGCTGTATATGCGTGGGGGTCATATTTGTTGGTTCTATTGATTAATTGTTTGAATTTTCTGTATGTGATTCTGTTTAATTGATTTTACGGTGGATTTTGGGATTAGTCGATTAATCTTGTGTTCATGAATTTTTAATTGCCGGTATTTAGATTCTGATCGGGGACTCGTTCATGATTCATCAGGCGGAAGAGAGGCGAAATCTGATTGTCAATTCTTGAGGTTTCCCTACAATTAGGTTTACTCTTTATGCACAATTTTTTTTTCCTATTATAGGACGGAGGTTTTTGGTTGGAGATGATACAACGTTAATTTTCTTCTTCCCTTTTACGGCGTGTTTATGGTTTTCCTTGTTCTGCATAGAGAACTGATCTACAGGATTGCTAATAATTCTGATCAGGTAGAGTTACATCCTCTTTCATTTGATCTTATAATATTTGGTTTCTCACTTTCTCTATAATCTGACATTAGATGGGGGAGATAATTTTTTTTTTTTGGCCTGTATATAGGAATTAGGATATGAAAATTTAACAATCCTGTAACTTTAGTGATCAAGAAGGATATCGGGAAGGATCTGGATTTGATATCGGTAATTCTATAGTTGTAAAGATTTAAGATTCCTGAGGTTTCCCTAGAAATGTTTATATATTAGTTTCTTTTGTTCTGCATAGAAACTGATCTACAAGATTGCTAGTTATTCTGATCAGGTAGAGTACATCCTCTTTTATTAGATCTTATAATATTTGGTCTCACTCTCTCTATAATCTAACATTAGTGGGGGAGATAATTTCATTGCCTGTAATTAGGAATTAGGATATTAAAATTTGACAATCCTGCAACTTTTAGTGATCAAGAAGGATATCTATCGGGAAGGATCTGGATATGATATTGGTAATTCTCTAGCTGTAAAGGTTTTAAAATGATGAATGTTTGGTGCTAGACTGCAATAAATTCTTGCTTCATGATGTAGGTTCAATCACTACAACTTAATGCGGCTTCAGTCTTTGAAAGGGAAGGATCTTGACCCCATCCTGGGATATGACTTCTGTGCGGTGATATTTCAAACTGATCATAGAATTTACCTGGAAAGGTAATAGGAAATTTAATGCAGGTTTATATTCTCTGGATCATTTTTCTTGTTTGTAGGTGGCAATGTGTGAGGCAGCTTCAAAGCTGACGCTGATATTTGTTTGCTGTGGTTAGTACTTAGTAGTTGTATTTTCATTGGTGATTTGGTTAAAAGGGTTTAGTATTTTCTGTTATGAACAACAACAATAATAAATCTTGCAGATCTACTTGAAGATTTAAAAGCCTAGATCCGTAGCTGCCCCAGTAAACCACCCTAGTTTTGGTTTTCCCTTGCTTTGCTTGTGGACATGAACCTTCTCTCAAGTCTACTCAGAATATTTCCGTCTAACTAGTAAAATCACCATTCTGTTAATTTATATTTTCAACTGGAGCCACCTTTAGCATGCTCACACATGCATCTAACTAACTAAACACTATTATACTTTTGACCTCAAAGGGAAAAGGGAAAAAAATTGTGTTTTTTTTAGATAACGCAATAACTTATGGAACTCTGGATTTTTACTTTCCTCAGGTTAGATTGTTCTATTCTTTTTCTTCTTTTTAATGTGCAGAATCTGTTTAGACTTATTATGTGTACTTATTCAATCAGAGATACAGTTTATAATGTTTACACGGTGACTTCATTACAAATTGGAAGTTGAGATAATTAAGTTCTCCCTAAATTCTTCTACATCACATTGCCAGGCAATGTAGAATTGTTAAGGTTTGCCTAATGGGTAAGAAATAGATTAAGACATGTTGTACAGTATCATAAACAACTTACATGATTATCGTGACAACTCTACAGTTTGCTTATTTGTTTCTGGTGGTAAATTTTCAGGAGCAAAGAATGTTGCCTGGAAAGTTCATAGTAGCCTGGACCAACCAACTTAATTTCTAACTTATTCACCGAGTCCTCTTGATTCAGAAATAGCATTGTAAATAGTGGTGTTTTAAGTTGAGGATGTGAATCAAAAACTGTTTTTTTTTCTCCTGTGGTTTGTTTAAGATACTCTCTTCTGTGCATTTTTCCACTTAGAATTTAATTTTTATTTATCACTTCTTTTTGTATCCATTCCCTTCTCTATTTCCCTTTGTTTTATGTGTTCTTCTTTCTGTTTACAAAATTGCTTGATGCAATTGCTGATAGCACATTCTATCTTATCACCTTCATTCATTGCTATAGATTTCTCAGTTTCAAGGAGTTTTGCATTTTTTGAATTTGATTTTGTTGCACATGCTTCTTGTTATTCACCGTCTCCTCACTCCAGATTTTGAAGATGTATTATGGTCTTGCTACTCTACCGAAGGGAAATCCTAAAAATTGTCATTTTTCTTTTAGCCATGGAAGATCAAAACTTTTTTTAGAGAAGCAAGTCCCTTCAAGTTTGTATATTATTGAAATGAGGAGAATTCATGATATGGAAAAGACCCTGAAACCTTGTCCATATCGTCCTGAGAGAATGCTGTGTTTTAACAATGTGTTCTGCCGTTTTAGGCTCAATTTGTTCGTGATTTTAGAACATCATTTTTATTTTTCGTTTCGCCTGTTACATCTTTCCTTATGTCGATGTTTGTTTGTTTATTTTTTTCTTTCTTTTTATCCTGTATTATTTGTTTCTTGCCCTTCTTTCCTTGAATTCATGTACTTTATTACTGAAGTCATTTAATCTTTATCTATAGCTTGCAGCGTTTAAGCTCATTTCGTGAAATGAAAAGTTGTGGGGTTAGTGACATGAGGTGTTCTACTACTCCTCTGGTGAAGTCAGTTTTAATTGAAAAAATATATTGTTTCGTGCGAGTTTTTAATTCAGATTGTATTGTTACTATGTAACTGTGGTATTTGGTAAAGAAGATATTGAAAAGGAATACTGTTCTCGATATTATTGCATCTTAGAGCGCTGCTAATTTGCTGCTGGTATATCTTTTTCTGTACTATCATTTTGCATTTTGTAACTTAATTTTATTGGTCCAGATTGTTGGTCTTTATTTATTTTATTATTTTGTGTCTTTTGTTTCTTCCTCATTTTTCTCAAATACCTTTTTAGTATTTCTAGGGGTCATTTGCTCTTTCTCTATAGCTTGTAGTGTTTAAGCTGCATGGTGGAAAATGGGAAGTTGTGGGAGTTGGTGATATGTTTTACTTTCCTCTCTTGAAGTCAGTTTTAACATGAAAGTATGTTGTTCTTGTGAAGCCATCAATTCAGATGTTACTATGTCGTTATTGATCTGGAAAATTTTCAAAAGCAATTGGATTATTGGTGTAATTGACAGTAGTTTTCTAGATAATATAAAAATAGATTGAGATCTGTTAATTTATTGGAATGTGCAAGAATAACGAAACACCCTCTTTAGCGAGAATATATGAGCAAATGCCCAAACCAAAATATGCTTGCAGGGTCACGAATTGTATCTCGATTAAACAAATTATTGGAATTCCCAAAGTTCTACTCCTAAGGCTGTTGCTTTTGCCTTTACACAGTATGTTCGAGCAGAAACTTTGGCGGTTCAGATGATCATGTAATTTTAAACTTGTACCTTAAAGTTTGTACAGAAAGTTTTCTTGTTTCTTGCTGTGCTCTCATTTGAGTTATAAATATTATTTTCTATCTATCCCACTGTTATTAATGATCTACAATTTTATCTGAAAGGACTTGGTTGATGCCTGAAATTGAGATATCTGAGTTTCCTAAAGCAGTAGTTTTTATAAGATTCAAAGTAATACAGAACTCTAAGTTGTTACCAGTAACCTAGTCCGCTATGTTTAAAATATATTTGGAAATATGCCCCTCTTAGACAGTGATTTACATAATCATTTTTTGATGATTGATAATGAGAAAAGAGAACTAGTAAAAGAACACATCTGGTATGAGGTAAGGATAATGTTAATCAGATACAAAGATAATGTTGGTTTGGATTGCAAGTATTTTTGTCACCTGTTATGCTCTCATTTATGATGAAGATACTGCATTCACTTTGTCATGGTTTATTAGCGATCAAGAATTATGTCTACATGGACTTGATTTGCTTGGTTTGATTCTTTCCATGAATAATATTAAAGAAACACGTGCTCTGAGATAAATAGTAACGTTAATCACCATGGTATGTCACCAGGTAACAATTTCTAGAGTGAACATGGATATGCACAAGAGATGGTCTGGTGGTAAATTCCTATGTTGCACACATTTTGTTTTTACGTTGTTGTGGTAGCTTTTGACATGTACATTCCTTGAAGTTGGCGTGGATTGGAAATTTTCTTGTTTCCTTTCTATAATTCAGATGTGAAGATACTGCATTCATTTTTTCATTAATGACAATAATTATGTTTACACGGACTTGATTAGCTTGGGTTGATGCCTTTAAACAATTATTTGGGACAGCTAAGTTATCCATAAAACGAAAATCCTAATAACTTTCAAGGTCTCATCAAGGTATTCATTTTAATGGGATATTTGTAAGAAAAATATATTTTAACATGTGAGTCAAGGGGTGGGACTTGCACGTGCAACTTCGATGATTTGTATCGAGAAAAATTTCAGTCAAAAAGACATGTTTGGTTGGAAAATAAGAATAATGGTATCATCATGGTATGTCGGGCAGTAACAACATCAATAGTGAACTCAGAATTGGGTAGGAGAAATTCTTTCTGATGGTAATTTTCATGATGCACGAAATTCTTGTTTTTTTAAGTCATATAGTCATATGGTTATTGTAATCTTTATCATTTCATTTTTATACCAAGAGCAAGTTGGCTAAGATGGCAGTACTGTTTTAACCGAATGTAATGGCCATATTTTATGCAACCATCCTGTTTCTGCTGCTATTTTCCACGGTTCATAGCCTGATGTAGTCAAGTATGTTACGAAATTTGTTCCACTATGATGGCGAGTAGATGAGGAGTTAGCAGGAAATTTTCTTTGGTTGACATAGTTGAACATACTTTCAAAATGCTAGATTTTTTATCATGAGTATTTGTTCAGTTGGATCTATTCTTGATATCAGGTGATTATTGAAGTTTGTCTACGCTAATCTAACATGTCGTTAAATTCGCTGGGTGTTTTCATCCACAAATTTTTTGGTTTTGGTTAATATATCTTACTGGTTTTTCCCCCTATTTCTTGCTTTGTCCTCCTGCAAAAAATTTACTTGAAGCATTACTACCATTTATGTCCTCCTCAGCTTTGAGTTTTGAAACTTCCTTAACTGATAATATGGTTTTTTTCTTTCCTCCATTGAAGTTGGTTCATCTGGAAGATGTTTCTGTTTTCTACTGTGCTCTCTATTCAGATGTGAAGATACTACACACTTTTTATATCATACTTATTATGGCAGAGACATTGGTTCGCTTGGTTTGACTCCTAGAACTGAGACAAATATGTTTTCCATATAACTTACTACTGATAGTTTACCAATTTAGCCCCTTTTTGATCCACATTATTTTTTTCATTGTCATTCTTCTACTCATTTTCAACCACAAATTCTTCAATAAAATAATATTTTCCATCACATCAATAATTTTTCCTTCTTTTTCAACCACGCATTCTCCATTAATCTACTATTCCAGATTACATTTTTCCAAAATAATGTGACTCAAACACACCCTTTATATATGTCCACGGATTCAATTTAAAGGGATTTTTAAAGAATCTTAGACCATATGTATCACGGACTATGACTTACACAAGCATCTTTGATGATTCATATTGATTAAAAAGACGCATTTATCACACATATGAATGAAAGTTAAAAGCCGGAGGAAGTAATCCGGTGGTAATTTAGGATGGTGCCCACAAAATCATACTGTTTGGATATAAATTTCAGTTAGAATTTTTAATTGATATTGAGAGTACTCTGTAGTTGTCTATTTGTCTCTGCTCATTTGGAATGTGCAGGTACAAGTTTGTATTTTACATCTTGCTCCATGTTACTCAGCTTCTAATTTTTTATTTTTACTCCCTCTCTCTCTCTCTCTCTCTCTCTCTCTTTAATGTCGCTTTTGTATTACACCATATGTTCATGCAATGTATATTCTCTATTTGTTTTATTTTTCTATTTCTCCTTTATTATTCTGCAGAAATTTTATTTGGAGGTGAAGATACTGCATTCACTAGCTATGTCATTGTTATTAGTGAAGGAGAATTATGTCTAAAAGAAGTTGGCTTGCTTGGTTTGATGCCTGGAATTGGGGCAGCTAAGTTTTCCATTGCACAGTAGTTCCACTAAGCTTCGTGGTAATACAGTATTGCTTAAATTAATGAGATATTTGTGAGAGATTTGGTTATATGTGAATCACAGATTGTGACCTACACAAGCATTTTTTATTATTCATATTGAGAAAATATTGGTTAAAAAGATACATTGATCATTGATATTAATAATGTTCATCATCTTGGCATGTCATCAATTAATAACTTTATTGGTCAACCAGATGCGTGTATGAGGAAGTTGTTCTGGTAATTTAAGACGTTGGACAAGAATCTTGTTGTCTGAGATAACACAGTTTCTGTGCCATATCACTTCATTTTTCTACGAAGAAAGCTTAGTTGGCTAAGATGGGTGTCATTTTTCGGTTGGTTGTAATGGATATCATTTCACAATTGACGAGCAAATATTGCTGGAAATTTATGATCTATAGAACTATATTTTGTTCGACAACCTATTTCTGCTGCTATTTTCACGTTCATATTCTGATGCACTCAAGTTTGTCCAGACATTTATCCACCAGGATGGGAAATATATAGCAAGTCTGGTAGAATTTTTCTTTGGTTGAGGATATAATAGTTTGATATTTGTTCAAGTTGGAACTGTTCTCGACATGAGGAGTACACTGAAGTGTGTATACGGTTGCTCATTTGATGTGTATGAGGTACAAGTTTGCATTTTACATCCTCGTTTAAACTAATACAGACATCATTTTTCTGCTCTATGTAATGGATTATGCTCTGAAGGTTGGCTAGATCAAATATTGCTGGAAATTTATGATCTCTAGAGACATGTTTCATGGAACATCCTAATCAACTGCTAATTTCCCCGTTCATATCCTGAGGCAGTTTTGTTTGGACATTTTTTTTCTATTGCGATGGGGAAGATATAAGAAGTTTGCTGGAATTCTTCTTTGGTTAAGATTCTTGAACATGTTTCCAATAGCTTGATATTTGTTGCAGTTGGATCTGTTCTTGATATGAGGAGTAAATTAAAATTTGTCAATGGTTGCTCACTTGATGTGTTGAAGGTACAAGCTTTCATTTTACATCCTGCTATATAAATCCTCAAATTTTGTTGATCTTTTTGTTCATTTTGCTTGTTCTATGTTGCTTTTGTTTACACCGTAGTTGCTGCAATTTATAGTAGTTTGGTTTTCCCATTCTTCTCTGTTCTTCTGCAGAAATTTTATGTGAATCATTTCCGTCTGCCATTCAATCCTCTTTTCAGTTCGTATGCGTTGAAACATTGGTAACTGATCTGGTGTCTTTTTGCCTTTAAGTTGGTTCAGATAAATATTATTGTTTTCTGCTACGCTTTCAATTCAGATGTGAAGGTACTGTATTCACATATTATGTCATTGTTATTGGTGAAGGAGACTAATGTGTAAAATAAGTTGGTTCGATATGGATAATTTTCATCATCATGGTATGTGGCCCTTAACAACTTCAATGGTGAACTCAAATTTGCGTGGGATGGTGGTAATTTCTAGTTGCACAAATCTTGTAAAAGGTCAAGTGGTTTCTGTACTCTTATCACTTCATTTTTCTACAAGGAGAGCTTAGTTAGCTAAGATGGTCCTCTTTTCAGCTAAGATGAAATGGATTTCATTTCACAGATTCACAATTGTAAATATTACTACATCTTATTTATATTGCTATGTTCCATGTTAATATTCCAATGTAGTCAAGATCATTATGACATTTTTCAACTGGGATGGAGAGTAAGTGTATAAAGTTAGCTAGATTTCGTTGGTCGATTTTTTGATATTGTTAGAATATTTGTTTTCGTTTGATCTGTTGTTTTATGTCAGGAACACATCATTTAACGTGTGCAGGTGGTATTAGACTTACATTCCTTGAAGTTGGTTTGGGTAGAAAATGTTTTTATTTTCGACAATGCGCACTGAATTCAGATGCGAAGATACTGGTTTCACTTGCAACGTTATAGTAATTAATGATGGAGAATTAAGGAATTGCTTACTTTGTCTGATGCCTGGAATCGAAGACGACCATTTTTTAGTGTAGAACAGTAGTTCTGATAAACTTCAAGGTATTTATTTTAATGAGATAGTTGAAATGGATAGATTTGGAGATATATGTACATGGACTGTGATTTACACAAGCATTTTTTATGATCCTTCTTATTGAGATAAATTTTAATCTAAAGTCGCATTGGCTGTAGCTATGAATTATGTTAATCATCATGGCATGCAACCCAATGACGGTGTGTCAATAATGAGCTCAGCTATGCAAGAGATGAAGTTGTTCTGGTGCTAATTTCTTAGATTGCCAACAGATCTTTTTCTTTAAGGTCAAGATTTTTACATGCCCCTTTCTACAAATACCAAGCTTAGTTGGCTAAGATGGATGTCATTTTTCAGCTTGGATGAAATTATTTCATTTCCCAGTTTGACAAGAAGTATTTCTAGAAATCTGTTATCTGTAGAACCATATTTTGTGCAACATCCTGTTTCTGCTTCTATTTTATAAGTTTATATCCCGATGCAGTCAAGTTTGTTGCGATAGTTTTTCTACTGGGATGGAGAACATATCAGGAGTTAATGGAGTTCTTCAGTTGAGATTCTTGGACATACTTTTCGATATGAGTGATCTGTTTCAGTTGGTTGTAGCTTGGATAGGCTTCCAGGTAATACAGAATTTTGAGGTATTCGATTTAATGAGATATTTGCAACAAATAGATTCGAAAATATATGGATATGGACAATGACTTAAGCAGGTGTCTTGTGTAATCCTATAGAGCTAATTTTGTACCAGGCTCATTGGTCATGGATATGAATAATCAACGAGAGGAAGTCTTTCTGGTAATTTCTCACATTGAACACAAATATTTTTCTTTTAAGTTCTTCTGGTTTATGTACTTAATTTTTCTACAAAGAGCAAGGTTAGTTGGCTAAAATGAAGTCATATTTCAGCTGGATGTAAATTTGATTTTGCAGTTTGGCAAGATTAATATTGGTAGGTATTTGTGGAGAGTTGTATTTCGTGCAACATCTTGGTTGTCCTGCTATTTTCTACTGTCATATCCTAACGAAGTCAAGTGGTCGTGCGCTGGAATTTCTTCGGTTGGGATTCTTGGAAGTATTTTCCAATAGCTTGATGTTTATATCATTTGGATATTTGTTTCAGTTGCATCTGTTCTTGGTATCAGGAATATATTGACGTTGTCCATGCTCATTTTACATGTACAGGTACAAGTTTTCGTGTTACATTGTGCTGCATTTATTCAGTTTTTCTCTCTTTTTTATTATGTTTCATTTTGTTTGTTCTATGTTGTTTTAGTCCCCATGGTGCAATGTATGTTTTCTTGAAACCCTTTGTCTCCGCCATTGTAGCACGTGTTGCCCAAGGCATTTGGATCCATCGCAAATTCTAATATAAGTAGAAAATTCTCTTTATTCCTCCGTAAGAAGTTCATATATTCCATTACAAATATGGAGTTCCTAATGAAATGGATGTATCCGTAGCTTGGTGGAAATCCAGTATTGGAGTTCCTGGCATCGCCTCATTCCATTCCCTTCCTGTTATCTGACTTGAATGTAAAGGTCGGACTGGGTATCCTAGTTGCAATCCTACTCTGGGAAGATTATTAGGATTGCAGGCCTTAACGCGGCTAGTCTTTTCACTTATATATGTTGTTGACATCATCTTCAATCTGAGATGAATAACAGTCGAGAAGATCTCATGAACATTTGTGAATCCAAATGTGTGAAAGATTCTAGCTGCACTTACAAGCGAAGTACTGTACTATTGAGTTAGCAAGCCGAAGAAAATATAAGACATTTCCAGTTCCTCTGTTCTTGTGCAGAAATTAAATTGAAGCATATTTGCTGGCTGTTCAGTTTATAATTTTTGTGAATGATCATTTGTCTTTGACTTCTCCTTTTTGGAAGTGTTCCTGCTACTGTCTCAATTTAGACATGAAGACACTGCATTCACTTTCTATGATATTGTTATTTGTGATCAAGGATTATGCTTGGATGGACTTTTATTTTGGTTGGATGGCTGGAATTCGGACAGGCCGTTTTACCATAGAACAGTAGTTCTCATAAGCTTCAAGGTATTACAGAATTGGTCAAGGTATTCACCCATCAATGTCATGACTTTGAATTGCACAGGCATCTTAAGTGATTCACATATGAAAATTTAGTTAAAAGGGCACATTGGTCAGAGAGGAATAATGTCGATCATCATGGTATATCTGCTAATAAATACGTGTTTTTTGGAAAGAGATCATGGTATATCTGCTAATAAATACTTGTAAACTCACATATGCAGAGGATAAAGTTGTTCTGGTGGTAATTTCTTATTTTGATAACAAATTTTGGACAGAGATGGACATCATTTTTCTACTGGATGTAGTGGATTTCGTTTGCAGTTTGGCAAGAGAAAATGTCCTAGAAATTAATAATATGTGGAGCCAGATTTCCTACAGTCTATTTCAGCTTCTATTATATCAGCTTCTATTGTATGCATTTGAATCCCCTGTCGGTCATGTCTGTCTTCAAATTCTTTGCACCGGAATAGAGAGTTTGCTAGATACTTCTTCTGTTGAAATTCTTGAACATGCTTTCCAATTGCCGTCTGGATATTTTTCTTGGATCTGTAACTCGATATCAGGAGAAGACTGAAGTTTGCCAACATTCATTTAACTTAATATGCTAAGTTTCAACATACTCATGCATTAAGGTTATGTTTAGTTCCCAGCTCACTAATGGTTAATTTTCTGGACTTCGACATGTACATGTACTATGGAATCCAATTGGAACTAGATATGGTCGTCCTGTGCACAAAAGTGTGGCTTAAGTCTTCCTGTTGGTATATATAATGGATCACCCTGGAGTGAAATCGATATGTCTCCACCTGTGATAATGTTGTCAGTTAACATCCTCTCTCTTTCAATTTAATTCCTCGATTCCTTTCTGTTTTCACTATGTGGTTGAGTGTGCCATCTCTCTTTTCAATACTGGGGTTATCTGGATGATCGTGTGCACTTGGATTTGCACAATTGCACTCTGCTTATTGGTATGTAAATATAACATCTTTGATTGTATGCCAAAAGCTTTGATATGGTAATTGAGGACTACACGTGTCCATCTGCTGGTCGTGTAACCTGGTTGTTAACAACAGCAAGGAATACTTCCTAGATTCATGCCTTGATCATCCAGGTAAGCTCTGACCCCAAACTGAGGTTACCCTGTAGAGGATTTGACGTGTCAAATTAGGAGTGTGTTTGAATCTAACAACAAAACCTGTTTACCTAATGACCTGGTCCCTTTGCATACCTATATTATTATTTTGCTGGTGATCAATACTATTTCCTGTCACTAAATTTTCTTGGTTTATCTTAATAATCATATTTTGAATCTTGGTTGACTAGCACTATTCATTGAAGATTTGTGATACCCATTCCCAAGTATATCCCTTGCACCCTGCAGAAACCATGTATTTGCTATTAGTTGAAGGCTATTTATTGTGTATTAATGGATATTGACGTGTCAAGTTAATTCCTAAGATTTTTACTGTTTGGTTTCCAAGTATGTTATGGATTCCAAGTGACATGAGTAAATGCCTCTAGAATCTGTGCTGCGTTGGTGATATTTATTAACAAAGAAAAAACAAAAGAACATGTATCCCTCTGGTTGGATCTAGATCATGAAGCTTGAAAGTGCTAGTTATATGATTTACCAAAAGATAAGTATTGCCCTGGATCTGTAGACATGTAGAGTAATTTTTCTTGGGAAACCAAGTGAAACTGGATTGGTTAACATTTTAGATGCACTCAATTTGCTAATACATTGCTCTATTTTGCATTTTCTTCCTCTTCATTAAATGTTATGACTAGTGTAAATTGCCGAGATGACAGAGGTATATCAATGATGTTACACTTGTGACTTAGAGCTCCTGCAGTGATTGATTGGGATAAATGATTATAACGATCCAACCTTGCAAAGCAAGGTTTATGTAATGTTTAGTAACAGTAGATAAATAATTGAAATGAGGACTAATGCTTCTCACTATAAAAGATAATGAGAAATATAATAGTGATGCATAAACCAGAATATGAAAATTCTTCTCTTGCAAACTTGTTTGCCTTTTTTTTTTTTTTTT
>CAIGRP010115597.1:0-11776 GCA_903798385.1 Fraxinus cuspidata | reverse complement strand
CATTCATCAATTGCTCCGAGGACGTTGTCAAAACAAATGGGGGAGAATGTCAAGGACCGCAGCTTTACTTAAGCCCATTGACTCACACATTGTAAATATTTTAATTCAATTATAAAATAGATGGAAATTAGAAAATTTTAGTATGAATCCTCGGCAACTGCCGTCACTTAGGTTTTTGTTCTGAATGCTATTATAGGGGGTATTAGTCTTTCAAACATCTTTCAAGCTTTTTAGTGTTCGCCCCCTGCACTAGCCATTGTAATTCACTGCTTTCATCAATTGTAATTTCTAGTTTTCAAATAATTAATGATCAAGTTATTTTAATTCATTTGTAAAATAGTTGGTAATTAGAAAATTTTAGTATGATTCCTCGGCATTTTGATGTCTACTGCCGTCACTTAGGTTTTTGTTCAGAACTCTATTATAGGGGGTATTAGTCTTTCAAACATCTTTCAAGCTTTCTAGTGTTCGCCCTCTGCACTAGCCATTGTAATTCACTGCTTTCATCAATTGTAATTTCTAGTTTTCAAATAATTAATGATCAAGTTATTTCCAATGCATTTCAATTTCATGTTGCAACCTTTCTACAAATTTTGATCAAATTTTCTTTTATCCCGAAACGACCGAGATAAGGCGGAAGGTAGTCTAGTGGAGCAAACTACTGCCGCACGGTGTCCCTTTTTATGTCAAGAAGAAAGGCAACCCGTGAAACTTGGACTAGATAGAGCCTTGCAAAGAGTAATGTACTAAAATAGTATATCACTCTTTCTCAGTGCCCAAAGTTTTCAAGTGTCTGTCTTTCAGGATAAATTATTTGTTGTTAGAATTCTAGCACTAGATTTCTAATCCAACTTGAACTTTGTATTTTTGCTCTTCTATGAATATGAATATTTGGAGTGCAATAACTAAAAATGCACTGGAAACCTGTAATATTCTATCCGAACATTTAGATACAAACAAAAACCTGTAATATTCTATCCGAACATTTAGATACTAACATAACTGTTTCAACATATACAACTGTAAGTGTTATGTCTAAAGTCCAATGAAATTTTGACATAAATACTTTTAATATATAATTGATGCATTTCATTTATGGCATATCTATTATTTATTGAATTAATATTCTAATAAATTAAATAATAGATTTCGTATATTCAAGTCATAGTAATTTGTTAATCACAAGAAGTTGTGATTGTGAGGTATAAATTATATATGACTAAATCTTAAATCATTCATTGTTGTAAGTAATAACAAGATATGTACATCATTATTACGGATGGATCATCACATGTGGCATTTCTTACTTGTGAAGTAAGTAGCTAATCTTACAAGTTAAAGTGTGGTGACACTTAAATGAACATGTGAATGTTTTGTTATAAAACAAAACATTGAAGACTAGTTGGGAAGATTTCACATGGATAACTATGTAAGTGTCAATGGTTAATCTCTAACGTTCGGTTGTGGAACTGGTCCTTCGAATTGAGGTCATCATAATGTCTTATATGAGGGCAGTCGTACTTTGGTGATGTTGGATGTTGCTCTACCAAGGGTTACTAATACGGCATCGTTCGAATATGTCAAAAATCATATGAAGGTTGTGAATGACCAATAGATGATTTGTTACTCTTAGATAGTAAGATATTATGATCTACATTTCATTTAGTTAAGTTGATAACGAAATCTTTGGTCAAGGTGTGCTCAAAAGTTGAAGAGAGTTTTCAACTTATATTGACTTAAGAGTGAGATGAAATATGAATAATAATCAAAACTGACACATATTCATATCTCGTAATTGATCGAATCATGTTGACGAAAATATTATAATTTTATGGTAAACGAACAAATTTGATTTTGTCATACCCCGTGACATTTCCCGTTACATGTGTTGCCCTGACACAATGCTAGATGTCAATCTAGGACGACTAGTGTGAATTGATGGTAAATTAAAAATGATATTTTAATTTATCAGTTTTGATTTGATCAAAATAATAATTCATGTTGTTACGTATCGTGAACAGAAAACTAATGGAACATACATAAAAGGAGAACTAAAAGAATGAGATTCACCAATTCATTAATTAACAAGTGTTGGACAATTAATTAGTTGGGTTGCTTGTTAATAGGTCTAAATTAATTAATTTGATTAATTATATCATGGACTAAATTTAATTAATTGGATTAATTAAATATTGGACTGGGTTAAGTTTAATAGGTGGGTAAAGCCTACTTGAAATTTTATTAATAGGTTGCTATGGATTGAAAAAAAAAAAAAACACGATTATATTCTTCCTAATACAAGAAAAGAAAAAATCATATTTCTCTCAATCGTGTTCCCTGTATGGATGTTGAATAATTGGACAATTATGGATTGCATATCAAAATTGTTCTTCAAAGAATTCATCAAAGATATAATTTTCTATCACGATTTCTATCTAAACACAAAACAGATCCATGGTGGGAATTGAAATCTATTTTATTTTTCGCTGTGCATGCTTAAGTAAACCTCCTACAATGATATCATAGCAGACTTTGTGTTTGTTAGAAATTGTTTATGCATCTTTGAACAATCAAAAGTTGATTATTCTTATTTTTGTTCTATTTTTAAAGAAAAAAATAATTTTCTTGTTCTAAATCTGATTTTGAAATGAAAATTATTTTTTGTCAAAATTGGATTTGAAAAATGGATGGGAAGTAGACGCAGTGGCACCGCAACTCTGTTGTCGCAAGCGTAGCGACGATTGTCGCCATTGTAGAAAAAGCAACCATGATGCTACAAGGGATCACACAGTGGCAATTGTAACGACGACCATTGTTGCTGCAGTTAACTCAGTGCATGGCGCTTCTGCTATTGTAGCAATAGCACTGGCTGCGATGTTGAAGTAGCTCTCAGCACCACCACTGTCACTACCCTGACTCATGAAATGGCGGGTCCCTGATGCAATTTGTGAAATTGTAAGCCCCCACTTGCAAATTAATTTCTAAGGTAAATTTGCAAATATCAATAGAGGGGCTTGTTTTTGTAATTTTGGAAATTGAAAATGTCCGCCTAAAATTTTAAACCAGGGTGAGAATGCAATTTCTAAAAGGGTTTTGAATTTTATTATTAAAGAATTTCTAAATTTGGATTTCAAAAGGATTTTGACCCAAATTTTAATGTTGACGCAATTAAAATTTTATTTAAATTTGACAATTTTTATATTTTTGTTAAAATTAGATTTTAACTTAAATATTAAATTTTGACCTTAAATTGATTTTTATTTTAGAAGTTTTATCCTAAATTAAAATGTTAATTCGATTATAATTAGAGTTCAACTCTAATTTGATAATTGATTAGAATTTGATTTTATTTAAATTATCTCACCCTAATATATTCTTAGAATTAGAGTTGGGTTCTAGTTTGATATTTAATTAGAATATTATTTTAATTAAATTGTTCCGCTCCAAAAGTTTTTTTTTATGAGATTAGAGTTGGACTCTAATTTGGTATTTAATTAGAATTTAATTTTAACTAAATAGTCCCACCTTATAATTTTGGAATTGGAGTTGGATATTAATTTGGTGTTTAATTAGATTTTGATTTTAATTAAATAAATCTGCCATATGGCTGTGAAATTAAAGTTGGACTCTAATTCGATATTTTTATTTTAATTAAATAAACTTGCTAATTAAATTAATTGATTAATTTGATTAATTAATTATTTCATTACTCTGATGCATTTGTCTAAATTAGGATCTTAATTGATAGAAACTTGAAAGATGTTTGTATATAATGTTAGATATTATATATGAAAGAATTTATATGATGAATGCTTTATTAGTGGATGATTATAAACACGATCATGTAGATGTATTAAATAGTTATTTTATTATTGTTGTATTTTGGACCTGTAAGTCCATTGTAATTATTATGGGTCCCCATGTCCAATTATTTAGGTCTGCGTGCCAACTAGTACATGATATAAGTTGCCGCTATACTAAATGAAGATGCAAGAAGAGAAGGAGACCATGGAAATGAAGAATTGTATAATTCAATGTTATGTTCCCTGAGAACTGCTCAACTAGTCTTCCTTATGGTTCAGGAACATTAGATAGTAAAAGTTCATAATCGTACACACTATTATATCTATGTTTATTTGTATGCTAGATGTACCATAAAATATGTATAATTATTGTGACGAGACTTTACATGTAAAACCCCTCATTAAAGTATTAAGTCATTATTATTATTCGCCTTCCATACTATAGTGAAAAACGAGAGTCCTAAATCGATATCAACTTGTTGAGTACATTAAAGGTTGGTCTATTATGAATATGTTTGACACTATGAAATATTAGATATTTTTTAATAATGAGTTTGAATTAACTAAATTTTATCTTTTCTTGAGTACATTCAAGGAGATAAATTTTAGAGACGTGTTAAGCTAATATATAAGATGAGTGAAGATAAAAAGTTGTCAACTTAATGATCTACGAGTTGTATGAAAATACAATTGATAATAGTATCTAAATGTTTTATTAAAATTTGTTGAGTATACTCAAGCTCTTAACATAATAAATGAGATCTCAATCCACTAGGAGTCAAGTATGGATTACATAAATTTATTTGAGAATGTCATAAATTCGAGTTAAATAGTGGAAACATAATTAATTTAATAAAAGATAATGTTAAACTAATTGATGCATTTCATATATTAGATTTTATTTTTTGTTATTCACGTATATGTATGTATGTATATATATATATATATTATAAGTTACAAAAGTATCATAAGGGTATAAATGCTAACACAAAGATTTTTCATTTCAAGTAATTGAATGATTAACAATCACGTATTGAAAGATATGAGATTTTCTAAGAATTATTTCAGTGCATAATGGTAGAAGGATCTTCAATCAGTGTTTATGTACTGAAGATGTTGACTACATTAAGAAGTTGTCTCAATTGAGTTCGGTCATGACCATAAACTTAGTATTGACTTGGTTTTGTAATCTTTGCCAGAGAGTTATTCACAATTTATTATGAATTGAATATGTATGAGCTCGAATGTACACTTATTGAGTTGTTCAACATAGTTAAGACTGTTAAGCCCAATATCAAAGTTAATAGTGGGTAAGCCATTGATTCTTGATAGGGTACTAAGAGGAAATCTAAAGAGGCTTTCCGAAAGTATCTAAGATGGCTAAGGCAGTCAAAGCAAATAAGGATATTATCAAGTCTGATGACCCTTGATATCCTTGTAGAATGAATGGTCATTGGAAGAGAAATTGCAAGGCTAATTTCTACTTCATTAGCTTAAGGGTATTAGATACCAAATATGAATTTTATATATGTATAAATATGCAGAAATTAAATAGAAGTAGACAACTGCAAAATTGAGAAATTGACTTGGAAGTTGAAAATGAGCAAGGGTTGCCACATTGCTTGTAGCAGCATACTCAATTGTTGAAATTGTGGTTGTCAAATAATTTCTCCGTGAAAGATATGGGTGAAACAACTTGATCTATAAAGATAGATCTAGAAAATTGCTTGACTCATCTCAATCTCATTAGAGCGATAATACAAAGAAATGGCGTGAAAAAGAACGAGTTCCCACAATTGATAATATTATAGATCAACTGACAAAAGAGTTGTCGCAACATAAATATGATCGTCCTGTAGATTCTTATGGTATGAGATAAATAAGTGATTAGATCTAGTGCAAGTAGAAACTTGCAAGTATTATACCCTAGGTCCAATCGATTTTGAACATAAGCACTTTTAATATATAATTGATGCATTTTTATTTATGGGAAATCTAATATTTAATTGAATTATATTCTAATAAATTAAATAATAGATTTCATATATTCAAGTATTGGTGATTTTTTAATACAATGAGTTGTGATTGTGAAATACAAATTACATTTGATCGAATCTTAAATTATTCATGGCCATGAGAAAAAAGAAGATATAGATATCGTTATTACTGATAAACCATCACGTGTTGCTTATTTTACTTGTGAAATAAGTAGCTGATTCACAAGTTAAAGTATGACACTTAAACAAACACATGAATGTTTTGTTATAGAACAAAACATTGGAAGATTGCAAGAGAGATTCCACATGGATAATTATCTGAGGGTTAATGATTAATCTCTAACGTTTGGTAGTAGAATTGGTAATTTGACTTGAAGTCATCAGAGTACCTTATATGATGATAGTCGTGCATTGGTAATGTTGGATGTTGCTCTACCAATAGTTGCTAATACAATATTGTGTCAACAATCATATAAAAAAGGTTGTGAATGATCAATATGAGATTCGTCACTCTTAGATAGTAAGAGATTATGATCTATATTTCATTCAGTTAAGTTGATAATGAAATTGTGCTCATAAGTCGAAGAGTTTTTCGACTTATATTGACTTAAGAGTGGGATGAAATATTATTAATAATCAAGATTGACACACATCCATATCTCATAATTGATCGAATCATGTTGACAAATGGATTATAGTTTCACGGTAAATGAACAAATTTGATTTTGTCATATTACGTGAAATTTTCTGTCACGTGTGTTGTCTGACACATTGCTAGATGTCAATATGGGATAACGAGTGTGAATTGATGATAAATTAAAAATGGATACTTATATTTATCGATTTTGATTAGATCAAAAAATAATACATGTCGTGGAACAAATTTGATTAATTGGATTAATTGAATAATGAACCTGATTAAGTTTAAGAGGTAAGTTAAGTCCACTTGGACTTCTATTAATATGGTGCTAGGGTTTGGAAAAAAAAAACCACAACATAACACAACACAACACGATTATATTCTTGCTAGCACAAGAAAAGAAAAAAATATTAATTCTCTCAATCTTATTCCCAATGTGAACTTTCATTGGAGGCTCTGGATTGCATATCAGAATTGTTCTTCAAGGAATTCATAAAAGGTATAATTTTCTATCACGGTTTTTATCTAAACATAAAGCAGATCCTTGATTGGAATTAATCTGTTTTATTTTTCGTTATACGTGATTAAGTAAATACCCTATATGCCTTCCGTTGAACTGAGTAAAAAGAGCATGATATTAATAACTAGCAACTTGAATCTTAATAAATGGAAGGTCATGTTGTTTGCAAAGATGGAAAAAAATAGTACACAAATTTTTCAACAGAAGTTTAAACAGATATCCCACTCGTCTCTATAGCAAGGACACTTTAACTATGATAGCGTGTCCGTTTTTGTGTCCGATACATTTCAAACATGTGTCAGATATCGATACTCCTCAAATACTCTATCGTAGTCAATTTTTTCTTTATAAGAAATATTATATATTTTTTTACTCAAAATTATTATTAAGTAGCAAATAAGTACTCATATTTAAAATATTTCGATAAGAAAAATTAATAACAAGTATAAAACTAAATTTATACTATATAAATAAAGAATTTTGAAAATTTTAATCAATGTGTCGTGTCAGTATTTTTTTCAAAAATCGCATGTCAACGTGTGAAACACATATTGTGTCGGTCGCACGTGTTTATGTCGATGCTTCATAGCCACTCGTGATCTGGTTTTCCATTAGTAAGCTTAGACCATTCGCTTGAAATCCACCTTAAGTGCTAGTTTATGGAATCAACCCACACTTTCACGTTATTTTCTCTTTCATTCTCTCTGCTTTCTTCGACTCCTTGGATTTGCAAGTCTTTGTAACATTTACAATCTCAAAGTCGAGGGGTTGCACTTAAACCATGACTTTAGTTGATGACGAAGTTTTCATCAAACTGGTTGAAGTAATGATGCAACTAATTGTTAGATTAACAGTATTTGGGACAGCATAATGCTTTAAATGCACGTAAAGCTTATATGCTGAGTTCAGCTCCTTGTTGCTGGATGTGAATTGGAAATCTTGGATGGTTGGACTAATTTCAGGTTCCTGTGCGGGCTTCTATATCCAAACAAGGATTACACCATTCTACAATTTCTGCCTACTCCGAGAGAAATAAACAGGCATTTAAGCCAAAACAAAAGAATATCCAAATAGAAAGGGAAATCAACATGTCAAACACAGTTGATGTCTATAACTTGAAAGTGAGTTTGTACAAATCTTGCTGTTCATAATCTCCGAGTCCTTCTACATTCCGCAAATGACAATACACACTGACCTATATTTGAATTTATTTTAAAGACTTCCATAACATTTACTGAAGACAATGGATGTTTTAACAATCTAATGACATCACATGGATTCAAACTTTCTACAAAAGAGGAGGCCTGAAAATTCACCGAGGGATAAAAAAGGACTTGCTAATTTAGACTATGAAAGTTCCATTTGTCAGCATCATTTCAACAAGGAAACGTATTTCTCCTCCTTCAAGACCTTGGCCTTTCACTTCGGAAAATCCATTCTTTACTACCAATCTTTTGGGAGCATCATCAATGTTTGTTTTCTTTTTACACAACCAAAGAAAGGAAATGACAAGACAGAAAGTTGAAGTGCCAGCTGAAACAATGTATAAACTGCAGAAGCTATTGGGACTCAACCTTTCGAGTTTAGAGTCAGCATTGGAATATGTGAACAACTGTTTGGGGGGAACCAGGCCATTTCTTTTCCAGTTCTGCAAGAAAGCCATCCTTCATTAGAGTTAGAATGGCTTCAGAGATATCTTGAGCTATTAGGGAACCTTTTGGGAATACCTGTATAGTAAAGCAATAGAATTTCTAGTATTTGATGTGTCAACTCCAGTAATATGTGCACAAAATTTAGATTCCACACAACTCAAATTAGTCTGACCGGTTACCGAGTACTTACAAATCCTAGTCCTCCAAAACTGGAGGTAGGGCCGGACACCGTGTACTCTTTGCAGTGATCTTTAAGAAAAACATTTTGGTAAGGGAGTTCAAGAAGTGAGGGTTGATGTGTAGCTTGCCATACAAACAAAAAAAAGAGCCACACCACAACCAAAAGTTTTGGGAATTTACTATGAACTTTCTCTACTGTTTAATGCACAGCCTGAAATATATCAGTAAATTTGCAGTGGATATGCAAGAGAAATAGGTTGTAAAGGCTATAAAATTTCCATCTGAGCATATGTTTGTAAGGTGAATTTGACAGTATTGGAAAATAAGGAAGGAAAAAACTAAATATTTGTCAATTATACTGTCCAATCCTCTCCAGTCCTCTCCAATACTGCATATCAATCATGCCATGAATGACCAGATACTTATTATGAGGAAATAAGAGAGAACTGAATGTGAACCACAGGTCCACAACGCAATTCCAAGTGATCTTTCCATGGCCCCCTAATTTCTGGATTAGTGGATTGGACTGATGATCTATAAATCAAATGACAAACATCGTGTAGAGTAAGTTGGCAAGTGCATACATCCACATATCTCTATTGAAAGGCATCACAATATCCAATCCCTGTGGGGATCAGTCTTGGCTGGAACCAGCATTGACAATGACAAGCCAGACACGGAAAATGGTTGACTGAACTCTATGTATCTTGACCGGTTGGCTAAGATGGTTACATCGCTCACAGCAGCATCAAATGTCTTTCATGCAATATAAATTACCAAAAAGGAAAATTCGTTATCACACATTGTCAACAGATAAATAACTGGGATAAGGCACATAATTACTGTCACCAATTGTTGTCGAGTAAATCGTGTCTACAGTTCATTTGTTTTTCCTTTTCTTTCAAGAGGACTAGTACAGGGAAAAATAATCCTGCAAGTCTCTGGAGAAACTTCTCCTAGAGTTCAAAAAAAAAAAATGCAGAAAGGTGAAAATGCACTGTCAAGTTCAAACATGATGGATCTTCTTACAAGTACCATCTTCAAATGCTTAGAATCGAATTTTGGGAATGGAACAGGAAATGAATATCTGAACTATTTGTAAGTGCTACCCTAGGTCCAATCAACTTTGGAGCATAAACACTTTTAATATATATATATTATCGATGCATATTTATGGCAATATATATTGTTTGATTGAAATAATATTCTAATAAACTAAATAATAGAATCCGTAGATTCAAGTCTTGGTGATTTAATAATCACAGGGAGTTGTGATTGTGAGATACAAGTTACATATAACTGAATCTTAAATCGTCCATGGTCGAAGTAATAACGAGATACGGATATCGTTATTACGGAAAGACCATCACGTGTGGCATTCTTACTTGTGAAGTAAGTAGCTGATCTCAGAAACTAAAGTGTGGTGACACTTGAATGAACACGTGGATATTTTGTTATAGAACAAAATATTGGAGACTCGCTGGGAGATTCCACATGAATAACTATCTGAGTGTTAGTGGTTAATCTCTAACGTTCGGTAGTGGAATTGGTCATTTGACTTAAAGTCGTCATTGTGTGATTAATAACGTGCCAACCAAACCTCCATAAATCATTTTGAGGTCATGCACTAATTGCCATGTGCTGTACAATAAAGTGTATCCCATCTAAATCGGTTGACAAAATTTCATACGAGTTATGGAAAGACGTAAGACCCAACCTATTTCATATTAATGTTTTGGGCTATGACACTTATGTGAAGCGTATTAAATCAGATGAGTTTGAGTCTAAATTCAATAAATACATTTTTGTGAGATACTTAAAAGAGATAACTGGATATCAATTCTATAATCCTATTGAGAAGAAAATCTGCATCTCAGGACATGTCGTCTTACTGGAGAAACAATTCGTTCTAGGAGAGCACAATGGGAGCAAAATAGAACTTGAAAGAGTTTAAGAGTTCACAAATATAGTTGACCAAGTAGATGACCATGAGTCTGATCCCATATATGTAGAGGGACAAATTCTTGATCGAAAAGTAGAGACTCTTGAGTTCTACATAATTCTAGTTCGATCATTTGACCTCCTAGAAGGTTTGAATTCCCGATTACTAATAAAGGATGATGAACCTACTAATTATGTAGATGTAAAGACGAGTTAACTCAAAGAAATGGCAGGAAGCCATTGAATCTAAAATGGACTTGATATATATATAAACAAGGTTTAGACCTTGGTGGATCTTCCTGATGGGATAAAACCCATAGGTTGTAAATACGTTTATAAGAAAAGGGTCGACATGGATAGAAACATCACGTGCGGCGTTTCTTACCTGTGAAATAAGTAGTTGATCTCATAAGTTAAAGTGTAGTGACACTTAAATAAATACATGGATGTTTTGTTATAGAACAAAACATTGGAGACCCGTTGGAAAGATTCCACATGGATAAAATTTTGAGTGTAAGTGGTTAATCTCTAACGTTCGGTAGTGGAGTTGGTCATTTGACTTGAGGTCATTATAGGGTCCTATATAGGAACAATCGTACTTTGGTAATATTGGATGTTGTTTGCCAAAAGTCACTAATACGATATCGTTCGGGTATGTTAGAATCATATGATGAATGTGAATGATCAATAGAAAATTTGTCATTTTTAGATAGTAAAATTATGATGTACATTTCATTCAATTAAGTTGATAATGAAATCATTGGCCAAGGTGTACTCATAAGTTGAAAAGAGTTTTCGATTTACATTGACTTAATAATAAGATGAAAGCTATGATCGATAATCGAGCTTGACTTACATTCATATCTCATAATTGATCAGATCATGTTGACGAAGGAATTATAGTTTCATGGTAAACAACCAGTTTGGTTTTTCATACCATGTGACATTTTTCGTTATATATATTGTCGTGACACATTACTAGATGTTAATCTAAGACGACAGATATGAATTGGTAAAAAATTAAAAATGAGTATTTTAATTTA
>CAIGRP010115589.1:0-18197 GCA_903798385.1 Fraxinus cuspidata | reverse complement strand
CCTTGTATCTCTCAATGTTGTCTAATAAGTCTTTTTTTTTTTTGTCTTAATGACTTATTTACAGTCAATAGCTTTGGCACCACTAGGCAAATCAACAAGATCCCGGATTTCTTTACTCTTCATGAAACTCATCTCTTCTTTCATGGCACTGTACCATAATTTTGACTCTTTGCAACTCATGACACGTGAAAATGACTTGGGATCATTATCGGCTCCAATACTATAATCAGGTTCTTGTAGATACACTTCATAATTATTAGGAATTGCTGACATTTTTGTTTTAATAGATCTTCTTAACGTTGTACCATCATCTTCCTGAAAAGCTTTTGGTTCAACTGTTCGTTCAGGAAGTTTTGGTAATTCCTAAATTTATCCGATCACGTGAATGTTGTCAATAGCTTATGGAATTTCAATAATTGGTTATTCGGCACTATTGTGAACTATGACCAATCTGTCACTTGAGGGTGGAAGGTTAGAATTCTGAATGATCATGCTCAAGAACTTTGTTCTTGGTTTGATAGCTCCCACTTACCAAGTCATTCTCAAGAAACTTAGTATTTCTTGATTTCACAATCCTAGTGTTGTGAGATAGATAGTAAAATACACCATTTAGACCTTTCAGCACACCCAATGAAATACCCACTATTGGTCAATGGATCTAGCTTTTTCTCTTATGGATCATAACTTCAGACGGGCATCCCCAACGCCCATATGTCGTAAACTTGGTTTTCAACTTTTCACTAATTCAAACGGCGTCTTTAGGACAGCTATAGTTGGAACTCAATTTAATATATACACTGTCGTCTTAAATGTTTCAGTCCACAAGGATTTAAGAAGATTGGAGCTACTAAGCATGTTCCACACCATGTTAAATAATGTTTGATTTCTTCTTTATGACACATCATTCTGGTCCGGTGAACCAGTCATAGTATATTAGGCAACTATCCAACGCTCTGGAAAAAATTTAGTGAATGAACCAGGTACTTGTCCATCCTTCGTGTATCTACCGTAATATTTTTCACCTCTATTTGATCTTACGATCGTAATCAGCTTCTCACATAGTTTCTCTACTTCAGTCTTAAAGATTTTATAGGCATTCAATACTTCGCTCTTATTATGGAGCAAGTAAAAATGCACATATTGTGAGTAATCTTCAATAAAGGTGATGCAATATTACTGACCACGTGAGTTCATGTATGGACTACATATATCAATTTGTATGGTTTTTAATATGTTTGAACTCATGTTGGCACCTTTCTTGGACTTGTTTATCTGCTTTTCCTTAATGTAGTCCACACACGTGTCAAAATCAATGAAATCTAGAGTACTAAATACTCCCATCATTTACTAATCTTTTAATTTTTTCTATAGAGATATGTTCTAATCTCCAATACCATAAGATATAGGTGTCTTTGTTAATATTACACCATTTAGTCCTAGTGTGCACATGCATTGAATTATAAGTGATTGCTTTGTAAATTAATACGAAAAGGACCATCAGACAAAATACCATTCACAACACAATCAGAATTATATAATAAATTGAATTACGTGTTTGAAAAATTAAAGGAATATCCCAATTGTACAATTCTAGAAATAGAGATTAAGTTTCATGAAAATTTGGAAAATAAAAGGTCCTATCTAATTTAAAAACAAAGCAAATACTTAAAGTTAAAAAGGCATATTCATATGGCCTCCACATGAGAGCCCATCTTGTTTCCAAAGAAGATATTTTATTCACTTCCTACTGGCTTCCTTAAGTTTTGCATACCATGCAAGGAGTTTGCAATATGGATTGTAGATCCAAAGTAAATCCACTAGGTGTTAATATTTACATTAACCATGTTAGATTCATAACAAATAGATGATATTGGATTACCTTTATCCTCAAACAATTTCTTGAATTTGGCACAATTTTTATTCACACGTCCCTTCCTTTTATAGAAGTAATACTTGGCCTTTTTCTTAATATGAATTGAGTAATATTTTACATTTTCCCTTTTGATTAGCTTGAGTCTTTCCCTTTCCACAGGTTGTAGTCATCATTACACTTTCACTTTGTTTTTACCACTAGCTTCTCTTCTTCTTAAACATACATAGTCATTATTTGACTCTTTATCCTTATGTGTGTTATACGAGATTTTGAAAGGCCGGTATTATTCTGGAAGAGTGTTCGGGATGTAGTGCACAAAGAAGGATTCAGACATCTCAATCTCGAATTTTTTAAGTTGAGTCGTAATGTCTCTCTTTGCATGATGTGCTTGGGCACACCTTTCACACCAATGAGCTTTAAGGATGAGAACTACATTATAGGAGTACTTGCTAATGCCTTATCTGAAGTTACGAATTGATCATCAATGACCTTAATCAAGTCTTAGACCTTGACATGTTGATTGACGGAACTACCTATACCAACATAAATTTTAGTCTTTATAAATATCACGCTGAGACGACTAGACCACTCTCATTTTTCATAAAGCACGATGCTTGCTACAGTGATTGGTATCGATGATTTCACGTGATTCATATTTCCTAATAGCATAATCAATATCCATCCACCCTAAATGGAGAAGAATTCTCTCTTTCCATACTTTGTAGGCCCCTTAATTGGGGCACAAGGAATATTAGAGAAATTAGCAGGTTATGAGAAGCTGCATCATATTAAAAATGTTTATGTTAAAATTGAGATTTAATTAAATAGATTGGATGTTTTACCAATGTAAATCATGTTTAAATTGAATATAATAACATAAAAATTGCATGTGGGTTAAATTTTTAATTCAAGCATATTCAATTACTCCTTATGATAGAATTATCAAATTATGCACTTAATTCATATTTTGTATTTATGGAAATAATTTGTTATTCTATCCTAAAGCAATCTCTATAATAAAGCTATCAAATTATGTATTTATTCATAATTCGTGTGGGCATATTATGAAATAATTCAATATTTTATTTTAATTAATTATATAAATATAATAAAAGTTCTTGTGGAATAAAAATTATTATATTAAGTATCATTACTATTTAACGTCTTTACTCTTTATGTGATCATAAACCTAAAATTTAATTTTATTTAATTAAAAATATTATGAATAATTCCTAATTAAATAAAACTATATAGATCACTAGACATTTACTATTTTATGCATAAACGATTAATTAAATATGAGAATAAGTCTAATAGCACAATATTAACTAACATGTTATGATTATGCACAATATATTCTCATAAGTATTATAAATTGAATAAAATAATTTAAAACACAATTAACTCATGCAAACTAAATATGAGTATAATTGTAACTTTTGATAATTTAAATCATCATAAAATTGCATATATTATTCTAAACATAAATAATTAACGTAAGCAAAGAATTAAGTACACATAGGTATAAAATAAGTGCCCAAGAATTAAGCTAATAAATTAATTCTGTGAAATCGGCTCAAGTAAAACTCGATGTGCCCATAAGACTTCTGTAAAATTGGCCCACTATAAACTATAAATCATTGCCCAATTAAAACTTGCAATGGCCCAATAAAGAATGATTTATTGTATACAAATTATATTTGAAAGAAAACGATGGTCATCTTCAATTTTTAAAATCGGAGTCGTCTTCAACTTCGAAACCGACCTTGTCGGAACCCGCCTCAAATTAAACCTTCTGCAACGAAAATCTCATGTTTAAAAACATACAAAGTTTATAAATGTGATTTTATGGAGAAATGTGATTTTATTTTTTTTTAAAAAAATGGCTAGAGAAGACAGAGTTTTGTAGATTCGTGATGAAAACACCGAGGCAAAGGTAATGGGTAGCTCTGATACCAAATTGAAAATCGAAACCAAAACGATTATGCATAAATAAATAAATCGAAAAAATTGAAAACTCACGGATCAATTTCATACATTCGCCCATTGAATTGTTCCAGAAGCTCTCGTTTTGTTACTGGCACTTCTAAGCTCTCAATACTTTTAAAATGATGGTGTATAATCTGTATTTTCAGTGGGGGAGCTCAAGGACAAAACCTATCTATATATAGTCAAACCCCCATCGAGTTGTGGCTTTAGTTACTAGTTTTGATTGTCCAATTAATGGGCAAGTTTCTGAAAAATTGAAGAATGTTGGATCACATTGATGGAAGAAATGGATCGGTTACAACGCAATGCTTTATTGTTATGTTCATGCAAATTAATTCCACTTTCAATCGACTATATTCTTGTTCATGCGTTACGAATTATGATACAACGGTCCGAACTCAGGTCCCAAATATTATTTTGAGGAAAATATATTTGAATGGAAATTTGCTAATATGAAGCCTATGGCAAAGAGTTTGAGGAAGAAATCTATGAAGGAAGCTTCCAATTGATTGCCGAATATCCTTTCAGGCCTCCTTCATTTATGCAGTTGACGGTAATGCTCAATTTTTCCTTAAGTAGCTCAATTTTTGGGGGGAATTATGTCATTTGCAGTTGCTCACTAATGTAATCGTTCTACGTGACATACATATGATCGTTAGTTATTTGATGCATGAGGTAATAAAAAATTTGACCCTACGTGCGGAATTAATCAATCAAAAGCAACAAGTCACTTTTAATTGTTTTTAGATGATTAAGCATATAAGTCCAACTATCCTAAATTTGAATACGGCAATAATAATGAAAGTAATAATAAACACCAATATGATGACGGAGAAACCCCAACTTGGTAAAAATTCGATGACCAAACCAATTACCTCTACTATAGACAATACGGAGTGAATTACAGTTAGATGATATCGAGCCAACTCTTCTAGACTTCTCGATCCATTTCTTGCTAACTCCAAAATCTGCTCCAAGACTTGCTCCAAAATCTTCTGCAATTGTCTCTTCCCAGTGAAATTACAAGAACTTGCTCCAAGGCCTTATGCTTTTTCTGCGCTTGTAGTCCAACATCTTTCAACTTCCACCAACCTCTGAAGTTCAACCGAGAAAGTGCATTTATATAACCAATAAAAAGTAAGTGGTATTTCGAATTTAATGAGTTTGATGTTTTTTTCTCAAATATGTGGTTGTATAAATTCAAGAATAAAATGGTGAATTCAATGTATGAATAGGCTCTTGAATATGTTATACAGAAGAGGCACAATGAACAACCACCACAAATTTTCGTGCATAAGTTTGAGTATTATAGAAGGGGTAATTAGGTTGGATGGGCCAAAAAAATGGTAAATATCACAAAACGTCCATATCTTTCAATGTCATTGTGCAAAACGTCTCTACCTTTTATTTTTTTGGCATTTTCACTCATATTTCAACGTTTCATTGTGGAAAACGTCATTTTCATATATTTTTAACGTAAAATGACTAATATATCCTCGTATATAAATAAAAGAAAAAGAAAATAAAAGAAAAATATAGAATAAATTGTAGTTTTACTCCTAAACTTTTTTAAAAAATGCAAATGATTCCAAAATTTATGAAAATATTAAAAATAGCAAAAAACTATTTCTCTCTCCTCTGCCCCGCCGCCGCCAAAACCATTGGAATTTCACCCATTTATTTTGACTCCAAAAACAATTGATTCCAAAATTTGGCTCGAACTTTTTCTCTCTTCTCTTCGTGGTATGTGATGAACTACATTTGACTCCAAAAATTGGCAAACGAGGGCTGTAATTTCTGCAATTGAAACGATTACCCAAAAAGTTGTTAGAGCCTGAATTTGAGTTTTCCCAAGTTGATTCATATGTTAGGATACAATTGAGCCACGAATGGATGGAAGAATTTCCCCTTCGCGCGGACGAACAGTTCGTTATGTCAATCCAAAATCATTTCATTTGGCTGATGAATTGAAGCAATTGAATCCCTACCCAAGGTCGTTTTGCCTTTAATTACTTGCTGGTTGATGCAATTTATAGATTGGAGTTGTGGAGGGATGCCAATTGAAAGGGGATCAGTCTGGTTTTAAACTCGTGTGCCCTGTCAAGTGTGGTTCTTCCATTTCTAGGCAAAATTGATGATGACCCATATGTGCATTAGGTGCGCTTTGAGTAGGCGGTGCTAGGGGAGGTGGACCGCGATCGTGGGTCTTAACGCCGACGTCGAAACATGAGTTTGAAGTGACCGAATTTGTTGTTAAAGAAAATGGCTGTAGATTTTGATTTTCAACTTTGTTTGATGTTATGAACACATCTGTAGGAGCGCAATGAGAGTTCAATTGCAGAGGGGTGAAATTTCGATGGTTTCGACGGTGGCGACGGTTGTGGTGGAGGCGGAGAGAGGCAGAGGAGAAGAGAGAAATAGTTTTTTTGTTATTTTTAATATTTTCATAAATTTTGGAATCATTTGCATTTCTTAAAAAAGTTTAGGAGTAAGATTGCAATTTATTCTTTATTTTTCTCTTATTTTTGTTTTATTTATATAGAAGGGTATATTGGTCATTTAACGTTAAAAAATATGAAAATGAAGTTTTTCGCAATGAAACGTTGGAATATGGGAGAAAATGTCAAAAAATGAAAGATAATGATATTTTGCACAATGACATTGAAAGGTATAAACGTTTTGAGCTATTCACCCGCCGAAAAAAAATAATTCAAAACAGCAAAATAGGATTTTCTGAATCGACTTGTCGTTCGAACGAGAAGCTGGCGACGGGGCGAAAGACGCACTGTCGCTCTAGCGAAAGCTCACGATAAGCGGACGTCATGCTTTCTGTTTTTGTCGCTCAAGCGCCAACTGGACGAGAAGCTAGCGAAAATATGACTTCATGTTTCTCCTCTTTTCATGCTCGAACTCTAAACCTCATAACCCAATTTATACAAATTGCACCATAAGTCTTTGACTTTTACAACACGTTACAAATTAGCCATTTTGTCCACAGAATTATCAACACTAAAACCTAACATCATGTCAAGCCAACTTCTTTCATTGTTAACTAGTGTTTGCGAAGTTACAATTCATGACACAAGCCCCGCCAATGTTCATAACCTAGTGACATGTAATTATCTAAGTTTCATTCTCACTTAAAGAGAGGAAAAGCAATATCATAAGTAGCACAGCATTTTGCATAAGGCAAAAAAAGAAGAAAAATGCTAACTGTACACGTGGGACGTGTACACTCCCTTCACAAGAGGGGGGGCGATGGACAATAAAATAATCGTGGATCCCCTCTCTTGTGAGGGGGCGTGTACACGTGGTGTAACATGTAGCAAAGCTCAAAAAAGAAAGACCCTGTGGCCACTGAGACGGTGGTGCGTGAGAATCGTACGTTATGAAAATGTGGGCTGGGGGTGCTAAATCATACAGTTCTTACTCTGATCCAACGGCAGTATTTGCAGCGGCACAGTGTTTGCAGGTGGGTTACTTCCTAGCAAATCCTATATTTTTAGATCTTGGTATTGAATTTCCACCCTAACAAATTAAATATTCCTCCTACTTTTCAATCCCCAATCACATCATCTTTATCTCCCTGAAAATACTCACCCTTCCCCATGCAAATTGCAATGAATTCACATTTTTCTATAGGTGGAGAATCAAACAAATATGAATTAGCTTCTCCACTTGTCCTATATATGCACGCTAATGTGTTCTCTCTCTGAAGTCTGAAATTAATCAGCTGGACTTAGGGCATGTTTGAGGTATTTTTTTTAACGTAAAATATATTTTAAAATAATAGATTAATGGAGAATATGTGATTAAAATTAAAAAAAAAGTTTTTGGTGCGGTAATATTATTTTATTGAAAAATGTATAATTGAAAAGAAAATAGAGAACAATGTATTTTTAAAAAAATGGAATCAAATAAGGTCTTAGCAATTTTTCGTTAAATTAAAAAAATTTCATTGATAGCTCAACACATTTGAATTGATATATTTGATTGATTCATCTAAAATTGCATGGTTTATTTTTTGGGATGCAACATTCCTCTTTTATACTTTTGTCGAAAATTCTACATGAGTGTGGATTATGTAACAGTCCTAACCTACTTGTGTTGCTATTTTCAACTTTTTTCTTGTCATATAAGGTCACCTAACATGTGAATCATGCCACACAAAACAATCATTTTAAGTAACACATCTAATGAGAATAAAAAAGAAATTCTAAAATCAAGTGTAGCAAGTAGTCTCCTTTTGATTCACAATTTTTTCCTCATTATAATGAGAAATATGATCGTTTAAGTTGTTTTTTTGAATTGCAACGATCATATTTCTCATTATAATGAAAAAAAATGGGAATCAAACACAAGTCTAAAATTTCCCATGTTCAAGATTAAACCCTTGTTTGATAATCATTAATTGGTCAAAACAATATTCAATAGTAATTTTTAGGAGAATGTGTGATTAAAAAGTAGAGAAAATTGTTAAATTTACGTACACAATATTTTATTATGTGAATGTGTGATTAAAAACGAGTATATTAAAAAGTGTGAGAAAATAATAATTGTCAAACCATGGTAATGAAGAACTGAATTTAAAATGCACCTGAGGAGCCCATGGTGGGCCGGTCTAAGTAGGAGGAAAAATGCATTAATTTGAATGTAGCAAGCGTGTTTTAAAGTAAAACTTTACTCCTATTTGATTTAAATAAAAAATAATAATAATCAAATTTTGATTAAATTTAATAAAAATTGAAGAAACCTGTGATTAAAAATTTAATAAAAATTATAAGCCCTATAAAGTGTGATTAAGAATAGATTTTAGGAAAAACGAATTTTTAAGAATGATAGCCAGACATCGACTTTATCAAGCCCCTATACGGTAGAGATTAAATTCATTTCATCAACTATCTCCACCAAATAAGGGCTAAACTTATTTTAATTAAAAGTTGAAATTGTTAAAGAAAATGCATATTTCTCTCTTTAAATTGAGTCATCAACACTCACTAACTCCAAGACCTTATCAGATATATTGGTATGCTTTAGCCCTGTTTTATTGCCATTATTTTGGAAAAAATGATGTTTTAAATAGTGATTTTAAGGAGAACGTGTAGTTAAAAATTGGGAAAAAATTTTGAATTTATGTGCAAAATATTTTATCGTGTAAATAAGTAGTTGAAAATGAATATAAAAATTAAAGAATTTTGAAATATTGGTTCCCAGTTTGACCCCATTATTTGCTATTTTAATGGTTGAAATAATATTTTTTTTTAAAAATGTGTGGTTAAAAAAGAAGAAAAGATTTTGTGATTACATATAGTATTATTTTATTGAAAAATATGAACACCTTCAACCTTCATAAACAGTCTAAGCACTTGTCCTGCTCGAGTTTATCACGATCATTAAACAATACTCGTCGAATTTTATGATTTTAAGCGAGCAATGTGCTTCCGAAAAAATCGCCTGTATATGTAATCACATTTCAAATTGACCAATCTAAATGCTCGAGATCCTGAGCATGTTAGTGTGATACTGAATCACTTGCCTAGAAGTTATATAAATAGGTGAAGTACATTAAATAATACTGTACTTAAATTAAATAAGTATGTCAGTTATTGTATAACTTAAAATCTTGTTTGATCTTTATTTTTATCAAAATACATGTTTTTCTTCATCTTTTCAACCACATTTTTCAATAAAATAATATTAAACACGACTTAAAAACTTTTCTTTTATTTTTAACTACACAATCTCCATCAATTTACTATTTCAAAATGCATTTTAATAAAAATGAGATTGTTCATAGCACAATGTACCAAAAAAATGGGCACCCCCGAAGTACTTTAGAAAGTTGTTGAGCTGGAAATCGCAACAATAACAGGAGATTTGGTGTGCCAAAGCATCTCCCAGTACAAGCAACCAAGAAAGCTTGGTAATAGGTAGATATCTTGAATGCAGGACCCAATGCATGAGATCACTGACAAAATTTTGGCTTCAATGTCAGATTTCTCGACAGTATATGACGGCACGTGTTGATCACGCTCCGGGAAAGGGAGAGAGAGTTGTGAAGGGGTATTGGGAGACTAAAATGCTCAAAGGGGAAGGGTCAGAATGCAATAATGAAAAGGATAGTATTGTTCTGACGTTTTTAATGTCTAAAAGCAACCATACTTTGATACGCTATCTTCTGTTTGATTAACATTTTCCCTTTTAACCTTTTCTTGATTCTTGATTTCTTCCTCTTCGCTGCTTCACTTTTCTGCACTTTCTTCAAGTTGTGTACTTTTACAAAGATTCACACATACACAAACACACATCGTGTTAGAGTTCAAATGTAAGCTCTTCCACAGGCTATCCCTCACACACTCTGATATGTATTGCCACTCACCCTTTTACCTGAGGTACTCGAGATTCTTATTTTTGGTCTTTCTTTACTGTGTGTGCTTGTATTTGTGAAAGGGGGGCTTTTTTTTATCTACATGTGTTTTCATTTTTTGTGTATGTAGAAGTGATGAAGGAGGTAGAAACGGTACCCGTTTTACGGATCTTGGAGAGCTTGAACAGTCAGCTGGAGCCGGATTTCCTCATGAGGGTGCTGTTGATTTAGGCAGAAGTATGCTCTCTCTCTCTCTCTCAAATACACACACAAATGCACGCACACACTATTTAATAAATGTCTTTTTTTAATCTTTTTAATGATAGGTTCAATGTACAATGAGATGAAGGCAAGCAATGTTTCTGTTGTGACTAATAATTTGCAGTTTGGTGGACTCAACAATGTAAATATCTTACTTTCTTTTTATCTTTGGATAAATACATACAAATCAATGTCAATGTATAATTGATTGGCGTTGGCTGGTGTTTTCCAGAACATTGGTTCAGCAGACATGGGGTCATCAGTAGCAGGGGTGGATACAGGACGCTTCATCTTACAGAAGGGGACAATGGTGGGGGTGGTTGGTGGTGGAGGCGGCGGCGATGGGGGTGGTGGGGCTTTGGGAAATGGACATTTTGATAACTGGGTTGATTCTGGTGTGGTGGCAGACCTCAGCCAGCAGACTGACACTTCCACAGATACTGATGACAAAAACCAGGTACCGTATTTTCCTCATTTTCCCTTGGTTCTTTGCACTGGTGGTTGTCTTTTTCATGATAATTTGTTCCTTTTGGTTCCCAAGTTTTCAATGTAATAATTTTTTTAATTTGAGGTGTTCTAATGGTCCCTTTAATAAATAAGAATGCAATGTATTCCTTAAAATCAGGAGTTGACTGTGGTTTTGATTTTCTTTTATTTGATAATTTTTTTGCTGTATGAAGTTGTAGGGCTTGATATAGATTGTAAGATCTGGTAGTCTTGTATGTTTAAGTTGTCCAAAACTTGATACGAGCAACAAAGCGACAAAGAATGGAGAAAACGATTATATATGCTAATAAATGATTTTTGAAAAGAATGAAGTGAATTTAGGCACGCATGGAGCAATCAGGATGACAGATATTAAATTTTCTAAGATATAACGAATTATCCCAAGGTAAATACAACCCAATGTTGAACCAGAACACTCTTATCTAACAGAATGACCAAGAAATCGTGAACATTTGGGGGGAAAACAAATATGCATGAACATTAAGAACAGAAGTTCTGTAGTGAAGCAAAAGAGATAAATCAACATTATAAATTGATTTGAGATATGCCAAAATTAATGCCAAGAGGGCCTATTTATGCTCATGTTGACGTCTCTACTGAAAGGCACAACCAAAGCATGGTCTTAGCTGAATCACCAGATACTGTTACTTTAGAATGGTCTGGATTGTACCCTTTAACTGTGGTCCACAACTATGTTGTGCCGCTTCTCTTTGAATCAGTCAAGTCCAGTCAATGCATTGACCAATCAAACATTTTTGAGTTGATTATTTCTTTGCCTTCTACTAGAATCTATGCAATGGCAGTTAGAAACTTTGTAAGATGCGGTGTTGGATATATTCCATGTGCAAACATATTTAACAGAATTTTCCTTCGTTGTCTGACTAAATGGCTAAGTTATTAATTTGTTTTTAAAAAATTCTTACTAATATTTTAGGAAAATAATTCAAATCAATCTAGGTATGGTGGTAGTTTTTGCAGTTATTATGTTTTGATTATTATTGGATAACATTGAATGATCTGTTCAATAACATGAGTTTTATGTTAATATATTTAATTATATTTATCATTTAAATTAGTATTATTCTTTACCTTTAGCATTTCAATTCCTACTAATTCCTAGTACTGTTTTATGTAGCTATGTGTGTAACATTTTTCAGCCCTTGTTTGGCCTCTATTTCTTTGCCTTCTACTAGAATCTATGCAATGACAGTTAGAAACAAGAGCATTTCTTCTTTGTTCCATTTCTACGAAACTTTGTAAGATGCGGTGTTGGATACATTCATTGTGCAAACATATTTTACAGATTTTCCCTTCGTTGTCTGACTAAATGACTAAGTTATTAATGTGTTACATCATATCCTGACTTTTCCTAAGTTCCAAATGGTTGAAGTTCCTGATTTGATTTGCATGCTGATCTGTAGTTCCAAAGAGGTCAACATGGAAAGTTGGTAGTTGTGGATTCAATAGACCAGTTCAAGGGAAATACTGGAGACCAAAAGGTAGTAGCTTTACTCTACTGTAATGCTATTACAGGATTTAACAAGGCGCATGGAAGGGTTTTTCATTAGTTTGTGTTATCTTCATTGCAGGCATTACGTAGACTGGCTCAGAATCGAGAAGCTGCAAGAAAGAGCCGATTGAGAAAAAAAGTAAAAATTGAATCTCTGAAAATTTATTTAAATTTTTATTGCCAAGTTGTCATGACCTTGAGGATAATTGGGTAACAGCTGTAGATCCTGCAGTTCGTAAGCTTGATAAGTTGGATCCCCTACTATGTGGAAGCTTGTTGTGTGGATTTTGGACTACAAAATTTGTGGATCCCTAACTTATAAGCTAGCACTTTTTTTTTTTTCCAAACATACTCTGTTTGGTAAAGTTTTCGTAGATTATAGCTGTAGGCTTTATGAAATGTGTGTATACGAAGTATATAAAAGTTGTTGGGTCTTATGAAATGTGTTCATAAAAATGTTATTTGACCAATTAATAAAAGTTATGGGTCCTGCAGTTTATATAAGCCAATCCAACTTATCTGGCTTATAAACTTTTTGTGGATTTTGGACCACACAATTTGTGGGTCCACAACTTATAAGTTAGCACTTTTTTACCATGCTCTATGTTTTGTATAGATTCTTGTAGATTATAGTTGTGGTTCTTGTGAAATGCATGTATATGGAGATAAAAGTTGTTGGGTCCTATGATATGTGTTCATAAAAATGATATTTGACCTTCAGAAAAAAAATATAAAAAATAACAAAATTACTTGACGTCTACTTTCTACTACAAAATATTTCACATTTTTTAGGCTTAGCCAAAAATGCTCTATTCATTAGAAAAGAGCTCCCCCAGTGAAATGAGAATAATTCAGGACGTGGGTTGGAATATCTTACATCGTTGTCTATTATGCATCTGGTTGTGATCCGATGTAAAAATGTGATCTGGGTTCTTGCATCTGATCTTCTACGCAAGTATGACTGTACAATTGATCTGTTATTTGCTTTAATAATTCTTCTATTGTGTTTGACCAAATCTTTATTGGAATTTTATTTTGCATCTACTCGAACTAGAATATGCTGTCAGGTGCTACATTATCCCCTCGATTACGTTTCTAATCTGCTTCCTTTATATCTGGTCATGGTATACTTTTCTATACCTTGAACATATTTGGATTATTTATTGGTTTTGGTTTTGGTTTTGGTTTTGGTTTTGGTTAGGCATATGTTCAACAGCTTGAGAGCAGTCGGGTAAGGCTTTCACAACTAGAGCAGGAGCTTAAAAGAGCACGTCATCAGGTGCTGTCTCTATAAATTGTATTTCAAAATTTTGAATGGTTTTCGAGCCTTACTTTACTCTTTTACTGGAATGCAGGGAATTTGCATTGCTTCCGGATTGTCAGGAGATCAGTCTGTGAGTGGAAATGGTTGGTTAATTATCTTATCCATAAATGGCAAATATTTAACTTGGTCAAAACCAGAATTGTTTCTGATTAACTAAGATTTTTGCGACGTTATTGCAGGGGCTTTAGCATTTGACATAGATTATGCACGCTGGCTTGATGAACATCAACGACTGATCAATGATCTGAGATCTGCTGTGAATGCTCACGTGGGTGATAGTGAGCTTCGCCTTCTTGTTGATGGTGTGATGTCTCATTATGATGAAATATTCAGGCTAAAAAGCACAGGTGCGAAGTCAAATATATTTCACATGCTATCCGGCATGTGGAAAACTCCTGCAGAAAGGTGTTTTATGTGGTTGGGAGGATTTCGTTCATCGGAGCTTCTCAAGGTCATTCAATTATTTTAGACATCTCTCTTTTGTACAGTACAAGAACATAATTACTTCGTTTCATCATTTTCCTGAACATTCATTCCATTTTGAATTTCAGATACTCGGCAACCAAGTTGAACCTCTGACTGAACAACAATTGATGGGACTGTGTAATTTACAGCAGTCCTCTCAACAAGCCGAGGATGCCTTGTCCCAAGGAATGGAAGCATTGCAACAATCACTTGTAGAGACACTTTCCACTAACTCTCCTGGTCCTAGTGGTTCTAGAAATGTGGCCGACTACATGGGGCAAATGGCTATTGCCATGGGCAAGCTCGCCACGCTCGAGAATTTCCTTCATCAGGTATTACCATGAACTCAAAAAGAATTTGTTAGACTGGGTAACTTCTAAGACAATTTTTATCCAGACAGCGGATCAAATATTGGGTATTCTGTTGAAATATTGTGCCCAATTTTCTAAATTATATAAAGGATTTCAAGAGTCCAGTTTTTGGGGCCTGAAAAAGAGACATGGGATTCCCTTTTACTTCTTCACTATAAAAGGGGGGAAACTGGAAACCTTCAGTAGTAAAGTGAACATAGCTCTCAAATTAGGGGTGCACCATTATAAATGTGTGTGTAGCTCTCATAAGTGAGGTTTCAATAATATAGTAAATATAAGTAAAAACCTCATCCCCGTTCCTTCCCCCTTCCCAAATATGTTGCTCATGCGGTAAATTCCATTCAAAATTGTGTGCCTGTTTCGTTTCGAATGAATATTAACCTGTGTTTTGCTCTTGATAGGCTGACCTTCTGAGACAGCAAACTTTGCAACAAATGCATCGAATCTTGACAACCCGACAAGCTGCTCGTGCTCTTCTTGCCATCAATGATTACAAGTCGAGGCTTCGGGCTCTAAGTTCTTTATGGTTGGCACGCCCTAAGGATTGACTTCGCTTATCTTTTTAGGATGATTACATTAATCTTTCAGAACTTTGCAAGCTGACCATTCCCATATAACCTTTGATTGCTTTCCAATAGTAATTTGCTGGTGGGTTAGTGTAAGTATGCTATTTTCTTAGTTCAATATATTAGTAGACACTGGATTTGTGCAACTTGCTGCTGGATCCAAGATATGTACTATCGAGTGATTTCGTATGGATTACTAAGAGTAGCTGTTTTTGTATTAACCATCGAAGAGTATGTTTCAGTCATTAAAAATATTTGTATGTTAACTCTTTTACCTTCATATCATTTGAAAATCTTGGTGAAATGAATTGAAAACTTGCATTATTGATGTGCATTTGCGTGTTACTATGAAAATTAGAAAATTCATCGATAATCAACTTTTGTTATGTTCTCTCACTTTCTCTAAAATCTCTTCTAATTGGAAAAACTGCGTTTAGATAAAACCACGAAGAAGTTCTGTCAAGGGAGCTAAAAATTATCTAATTTAAAAAAAAAAAATTGTATTCAACCGTTTAAAGTTGTGTGTGTGCTGGTTTCTATGTGATTGAGATTGCTTTGTTCTCCTTCAAAATTGCTCTAATTTGTCCTATGTAATGCTGGATGTAGGTTCATATCTGGGGGATACTGTCAATTTGCTTTCATTGTCATTCATTTGTTCTAATTCTTGGCTGGTGGGTGACAAATTATCAACATCTTTCAATTTTTCTACTGTGGTATCATAAAAATCACAATGACTTGAGTGGTTTCACCAACTTTTTATTTTTGACCGAGAATTTTGAGAAATTTTTTTAGTACTTTTGGAGTGATGAAATTCATTATTACATGTTACTATTTAATTGACTTTTGTATTAGTTTATTGTGGAAATTACATGTCTTTCCCCATTTTATTTACTAACTCAACATTTACATTCATTTTTTATCATATAAATACTGTATTTTAGCAAGTAAAAGTGAAATGTCATAAACAACTTCACTCTTACAATTACTTAGTTAACTAACTTAAATCGCTCATCTGAACACGCTAAATTTATCATCAAAAATCCCCAAATTAGTGTGGAACCATCCAAAATTCCTCAAATCATAGTACCTCATCCATTCAAAATCAAATCAAAACTATGACAACCCAAAAAATTTCAAAACGTTCCAAAGATTTCTCATCTCCGTATCTTATTCCCTTTTACTCCAAATTTTGAGTATCAATTCCAGTATCTTCTCTCTACAATTCAAAGATTATAGTATTTTTTAGTCAAATATGAAATCCGATAGGAGTTTTAGAATACCATGATTGACATGACAAAATATAATATATATATATATAAGGTGTCGAAGTACCAAATGTAACATTTTAGTATACAATACAGTTTCACAAAACGTGACAAAAAATACAGTATGAAATCTATCATATATATCATTAATTTGACATAACATCGTAACAAAATATGATTGATGAATGTAACAAATATACATGCAACCATTAGTTGCATTAATTATTCAACATTCATATAAGAACATATCTTGATTTGCAACATTTCATCTTTCATAAATTAAGTAATATATATTGCTTTACATTTCAAAATAAAAAATAACATAAGACTATAAATTGCCAAATGTGAATTTTCATTATTTAGTAATATGAAGTGATCGGAAATCGGAGTTTCAACATAATAAAAAAGAATTTTGAAATTATACCTCCAAATACACGGATGCTATTTAATAATCCAATTGTTTCTATAATAAATCCCTACATTTTAGGAGCTATTTAATGACTTGGAGATAAATATGTATCTTGATTGCAATCGATTACCTATATTTATGTTAATTGGGTTATTTAGTAATATAGAAATTTTATGTCACAAGATATAGTATATTAGTATTTCAAGATTAAAAAAAAAAAAATTCGTTTTAGTGTTTTTGGAATTATCTTTCTATATTGGGTTATGCGTGAAAATTTCCGTTAGTTATTTATGTTTAGAAAGCGAGCCCAGTTACTTAATACATGTCAGTTCAATAGTTGTAGGAAGTATTACATATTTATTTGAAAAGTTCATTCAATTAAAACCCTCCTAGAAACAACCTAGTCGATTAATGTCAGCCATTTGAAAGTTGACATGCGCAATGGCATGAGAATACCTTGCACTCATGTCGGGATTTTGTGGGAAGATGTGTTGATGGTGCATACTTCGAATTTCGGAGAAAGGAAAATGGGGGAATAATGCTTCAGTTTGACTGGTGTCAAAGTGTGGCGATTGACAATGCATTGGCTGATCTAGCTTGCTGTTCGTGGGCAGAGTGTTGCAGATTGGCAAGACATGGGCTGATCTAGCTTGCTGTTAATGGGCTGAAGTCCACGAATTCGGGTGTCCAAATTGGGCACATGTTTGACACATGTGTTGGGCAGTTTTCAGAGTCCATACTAGTGGAAAGTGTAGACAGTTGCTGGGAATAGTTGTGGGATGCAGTTTCTGGCATTTTCTAGCCAACTGGGTTGGTTTATCCCTTTGGCAGTTAAGGGTGTTAACTGCATACGAGTTTTGGCCTATAAATTGAGAAAGGCAGACTGACGGACACAGAACATGTTGTGTTCCTTCTTTTCTTGTATTATTGTGGAGTAAAACGAGTGGGTTTACCCGTAATTCAGTATGTTCGTTTACATTTGCTGCATTTATTTCATGTGTGTGTATTGTGCAAATCGGTGGGCTGACTGAGTGGAATCTCAGTGCTATCATAGGCGAAAATTTGGCTAAGTATTTTATTTGGATTTCTTCCATGTGATAATTGGTATCAGAGCCTCTTTGTAGTTGCTGGGTTTCGCTTACATATATGGCCACATCAAAATCTTAAGGATCATGTTTCTACGTGGGAGGATTTCGTTGGTGCTCCTATGACCGACAATGCATGCAGTCAGTTTGGCTGCACAAGTCCATGCACATAATGATGTACACACAGAATTGAGGGCTCAGTTCG
>CAIGRP010115586.1:0-26070 GCA_903798385.1 Fraxinus cuspidata | reverse complement strand
TTAGGAACCTATACTGCTAACTAAATCCAGTTCTTTTTTGGTTTCACATTTTTAGGTACAATTATTCGTCGGAAGTGCCGTTAGGTCGAGCTCTGTGACCGTGATCAAGTTTTGATTGCTCAAATATTGTGAAAGTTGCAGGATATCTGTTCACTACGTTTTTTCATTTGTCTTTTGCGAGAATTGAATTAGCAATATGGGTTCGCGATTCCAATCTCATCAGCTGAGTAATGGCCTTNTCTGTGACCGTGATCAAGTTTTGATTGCTCAAATATTGTGAAAGTTGCAGGATATCTGTTCACTACGTTTTTTCATTTGTCTTTTGCGAGAATTGAATTAGCAATATGGGTTCGCGATTCCAATCTCATCAGCTGAGTAATGGCCTTTACGTCTCAGGCCGGCCTGAGCAGCCGAAAGAGAAGACCCCCACAATGAGCTCTGTTGCTGTGCCATACACTGGTGGCGATATCAAAAAGTCTGGAGAACTCAGTAAAATGTTTGAAATCCCAATGGATGGCTCCAGGTCAAGAAAATCGGGTCCCATTAACAATGCTCCTTCAAGAACGGGGTCTTTTGGTGGCTCTGCTTCTCACTCGGGCCAACTAAATTCTGTGAATCGGGCGGGTACTGGTTCTTCTGGTGGTGTTTCTGGATCAGCTTCTTTAAAGAAGACGAATTCTGGTCCGCTTAATAAACATGGAGAGCCACTGAAAAAGTCATCTGGGCCTCAAGGTGGAGGAGCAACTGCCATGTCCCGCCAAAATTCTGGCCCTCTTCCTCCCGTTCTTCCAACTACAGGACTCATTACATCTGGGCCTATTACTTCAGGTCCTCTAAATTCATCAGGGGCTCCTCGCAAGGCATCTGGTCCTTTAGAGTCTACTGGATCAATGAAGTTGCACAGAGATGCTTCCACAGTCAATAATCCAGCTGTTACTCACCTTAGCCAGGATGATGAATATTCTTTCCACAAAAGCTTCCCAAAGCTAATCCTTTGGTCTATCATTCTTCTCTTTGTGATGGGATTTATTGCGGGTGGCTTTATCCTTGGGGCTGTTCACAATCCCATTCTTCTTGTCGTCGTCGTTATACTTTTTGCTGTTGTGGCTACAGTATTTACCTGGAATACTTGTTGGGGACGAAGAGCTATTACTGGTTTTGTAGCTGATTATCCAGATACTCAGTTAAGAACTGCAAAAGATGGACAGTTCGTCAAAGTTTCTGGGGTATGTTTACCATGCTGACTTTCATGTTCAACTTGTTATGCCCCTTAACCAAACCCCTCCTCCCAGGCCTCACAAACAAGAAGAGTAGTTAATATAGTAATTCCGTAATTTACATTTTTTTGCATCATGGATCTCTTATAAAATTCAAAAACATGTTCCAAGGTCTCCAAAGTGGGGCCAACATAGATCGTAGGTTGATTCAGGAACTATATTTTATTTACTTCTTCCAAACAGATTCTTTATGATTGGATTTTGTTCAATAATTGAAACTGACTAAACACACTCCATAGATGATTGATAATATATAAAAAGCATTTTTCTTCTGAAGTTGGTGTCAAGATGGTGAAAATATAGTGAGAATGGAAGGAAATAGGGTCAATAAGGACAGATTTACAGGTTCCTCATGGTGAATTGTTGATTAGGATGATACATGGTTCTAGTGCACCTGCAGAGACAAATCTTTGTATGTCTTTCCTATATAAAATAAAAATGCCTTGCATATTTTCGCCACCTTTCTCTGTGCGATGAAGTTTAGTAAAATAACATATTCCATGATTTTTTAGACAATTATAAATATTTATACATTTTGATTGTGGCTGGCATTTTGTTGAGATAAATTCTTTAGCATTGTGTAAAAGCTTGTTCGATAAATATTTTTGAGAAGTGGTTCTTTGAAATGTTTTTTTCGGTGAATATATGGTTAAAAAGTAGGAAATATGGGAACGTGAAAAATGATTTTTTTTTTTTGAGATTGTATGGTTGAAAATGAGTGTGTGAGAGAAGTGATTCTCAAAGAATCAAAATTGAACAATGGCTAAGTAAATCTGTAGCCTCAAATTGTCTATAGAAGTGTCCTTGGTTCTGTGTACCAGTAATGGATATGCTTTGACTAGGAGCATGTTTGGCTTAAATAAAAAGAGAAAGTAAAAGTTACTTTAAAGCATCTTTTTTGCCAAACAAAATTTTGAAAGTTACTATTTTTACTAATAGAACTTTACTTTTATAGAAAAGTGACTTTTAAGCTTAGCCAAGCATGCTCCTACTGTTGTCTTCATACCTTTCCATATACAGTGAATTCCCATCCCCCCCCCCCCCCCCCCCCCCTCCCCTTGAGATTGCATTTAAATTGTGTTGTGTACTGCCTAAACTATCCGCACACCGCCTCCTAACAAAGAAGGGTTGCATTCTTTGAAGGTTGTTACCTGTGGAAATGTTCCCCTTGAATCGTCATTCCAGAAAGTTCCTAGATGTGTTTATACATCCACGAGTTTGTATGAATACCGAGGATGGGATTCGAAAGCTGCCAACCCCACACATCGCCGCTTTACTTGGGGCCTTCGTTCGTTAGAGGTGAGTAAGGAATATTGTTATTATGCTAATGCTGCTTGACATCTTATAGTTTAAACAAGTTATGCCTGCATTAAATGTAGAAAGATTTCTATTATGTCCCTTAAATGTTCTGGAGATTAGCATTGTTTTGCGAGTTAGATGTCTGGCAATTAACTTGATATAAATCAAATACATTTCTACAATTACCTACCGAGAAAAGGGGAAAGGAACAAAATTTTACTCACATGACAGTCTGTGCTGTAATCCAAAAATCAGAAGCATCTATTCTACGAAATATATCTCTTATCATATAGATAATTTCATACATTAAATACTAAAGCTGAATTAAATAGGCCATATGACATAGGATATTTATTACAAGAAATGGAACTTAAAAACCAATTTTTCTCCTTGCACCAAAACAGGTGCCATGGGGGGCAACCTGGGCTTTGTCAAGCCCCCCTTTTTTATATTTTTAAAAAATTATGAAATTTTTTTCTTCTATATATTAGCCCAGTGCAAATTTTTTGTCCTCCCCTGTCTCCACCTCGGTGAAAACTGTATTCCATTACACATTTTTCTTTAAAATTTCCTTAGTAGTTTTTGGAAAACAGAGTGAGCTCCACAAGTTGATAACATTCTAAATTGTCTGAGAAATATGGGGTCATTTTGTTACAGATTTACAAATTTCTTGGTGCTGAATGATAGATTTTTTCCGTCTCTCAATTTCGCGCGCACGCGCGCACATGCATGGAATGCAGTAGCTCAGGCAGTAATATACAACAAATTTTTAATATTTTTATCTGACTGCAGAGGCATGTGGTTGATTTCTATATTTCTGACTTCCAATCTGGTCTGAGGGCATTGGTTAAAACTGGCTATGGTGCAAGAGTGACTCCTTATGTTGATGAATCTGTCATTGTTGACATCAATCCAGCAAATAAGGACATGTCTCCTGAGTTCATCAGATGGCTGGGAGAAAGGAACCTTTCAAGCGATGACCGTGTAATGAGATTGAAAGAAGGGTAAGATTGTTTAATTTTATTAATGATACTTATTGTTGCCCTTTTCTTGTTGTTACCTTATAGTCTGAGGTGAAAGCATAATTATCATTAAGAACTAAAAAGGCAAAGGTGAGAACAGCTTGCGTTGTGGAGTTCTCATGTGCGCGCGTAGCATGACACGAATGTGTTGAACTACACCATCAAAAAGTTTTAAGTTGTTATAGAGGAGACATTATTATATGGTTTAACATTAGTTTTCACCCTCCCTTACAGATTGGATTTATTTTCCATCAAAGGCTTGAAACGTGTATGGTTTTCATAAAGGATGGTGGCTAGAGTTGAACTCATGATCTTTGCTTGTTCTAATATCACCTTGAACTACATCATCTAAAACGTCAAAGGGGACATATTAATTTATTTAAATTTAGTTTTCAGCGGAACAATGTAGTTGACAATCACTTTTTCACTCTAATGGTAAATTATGTTTAGGTACATCAAAGAAGGTAGCACTGTCAGCGTGATGGGAGTCGTGCAGCGGAACGATAATGTTCTGATGATTGTTCCTCCACCCGAACCTTTTTCAACTGGATGTCAGTGGATTAAATGCATTCTTCCGGCCAGTCTTGAAGGCATTGTATTAAGATATGAGGACTCTTCGAAGATAGATGCCATACCCGTTTAGCAGTTAATATTCTAAAAACTCAAGTACGTGCTGGTTCGGCTATGAGAAAATTTTGTCGGAAGCTTATAAAAATGGTGGCAAGAACAAGCAAGGCTAATCTGTCAAGTTAACCGCGGTGTACAGTTTTCTCATGTTTTTGCCCCTTTCGATTTCGTTTTGGTGCAGAAATATTTATTGGTGGTGGGGTGATTATTACAGTAGAGGAACTTAGTGATAGACAAGGAGTTAATTTGATTATTCTTGGGTGGGTCGTGAAAATTTGTTGTGTTGAAGACAATATTACTGTTGAACTTGAAATTTTATCTATTTGAGAAATTGCTGTGACCATTTGGCCACTTTTACTATATGTTTGGAATTGGATGGGGTCTATTGCAATAGTATTGAAAGCAAGAGGGGCAAACTGTTAAAAATTTGTTTGTCTAATATATCAAGTAAATTCTCAAATTTACAAAATGACCCGGTCTCTTTAAATGTTATAATGTCACGTGATAGTTACACGTTAAATTTTGAGAATAATTCTTTCCATCCATCATTTTTATATTTTTTATATCATATTTTTAACCCAACATAATTTATTTAAATAGACGAGTAGCAAAAGCAGCCTTTTTGCAATTAATGTATGGCATAACAAGAAGAAAGAAAGAAAAATAATAGAGAGATGACTTTGCATAAAAAATCCCAGAATTGCAAAGCATATTACAAATTTTATAAATTTATCTAAGTAATAAAAGTGACTTGCAGTTTTCCTTCAGATCATTGTTTGTAAATTGATAATGCTGTATGATTTGTTTCTCTCTTGATTATGAGAAATGATACTTATCTCTTTGGGGGTGGTCGAGTTGGTGGAACAGGTGAATGCGGAGATCAAAAGTCAAAAGTTCGAATCCCCTGTTAACACTTCATCGGTCGAGCCCGTTGCATCGAGCTTGCCTAGTGCGATTTACCTTTCTTGTGTGGTTTGCGGGCTACTGCACATGAAGCGAGATTTACCTAGTGCGCACTTACAGTCGTCGGGCCTTTGCCTATTCGGGGTGGTCGGAGCTCCGCGACGGATAGCAACTGCGGGTTCTTAAGTAAAAAAAAAAAAAAAGAGATGATACTTGTACAAATAAATTTTATAGACAATTTTACTGGTATTGAGATGAGAGTATCCAATTGGTTGTTTACAGGTATTGAGATGAGAATATCCAATTGGTTGTTTCCAAAATTCAATCAAATGTTGCCATGTAGCATTCTGTAAATCCATATGTGCAAATTGTCCGTACATGTAGCATTTCTCCTTGAATATTGTATTTATCTAGCTGAAAGAAGCAAGACACATGTTGAAGCTTCTAGGGTCAATACGGTACATTCCAATCTATGAAAGGTTCCAAATACAACTCCGTAAAAGAAAGAAAACTGAGAAAAGAGGTGGCATTCGTCAACTAGATAGAGATGTGAAGAAAGATATCTCTGTAATGTAATATATACTTTTTTAAAAATTGAAAAATTGTAACAGGGATAGACTTTGAGAAAGATATGTATAAAAGTTGTATGGATATAGTGTTTAAGCCCCTGTTTGTTTGACATTATTCTAACCAAAAAATGAGAAAATTGACCCTTTTTTTTCAAATGTGTGGGTTCCAACTGAGAGAAGTTGGTCAAAAATGGTGGCTGGACCCCCCCCTCACCCCACCTCCCAACGGTCACAATTTTCATAAAATTGTTACAAACAAACATTGGCTAAATGAATAAATTTTATGAAGATAACGTTGGAAGACAATGTTGATAAATATAATACTTCTGAAAAAATTTAAAATTTTCAATAGGTAGAGATTTAGAATGTGATAGATATATGAGAATTGTGGATGAAAATAACGGCTCTCTAAATTTTTCTTTACTGATCATATTTTTTGTTTTAATCCCTCTTGCCCGTTTTAAGTTTTTATTTTTCTGTTTAATGAGTACAACAATTTTTCGATAAAAAATGACATTTTTAACTTTTAAATGTATGAAAATGGTCCAATAGGGATCCATTGCTATGAAAAAGAAACGTTAAAGATTCATTTAGCGTAAATTAGAAGTTGAGAGCTTACTTACTCTATCATTAATAAAAAAAGGACTTACTTGTAATTTTTGTTTATAATTATAGGTATTAATTTATGAATTATTAAAACCCTAAATGAAAACCCTCACCCCTCCTTCAGACTCTCAGTCACTCGCACTTTCACGCAAAACAATGGCTTCAGCTCAACCAACCACAGCCACCAACGCCGCCTTCCTGACGGAGACGGAGCCACAAATAGAATTAGCTGAAAACTTTCAAGCGGAGCCCGCGGCCTCGCCTGAGGCGATAACAGAGGCTCCAGCTGTGGCTGAGCCAGCGGAAGCAGGAGCTCTGGTGGTGAATGAAAAAGATAAGGAATTACAGGAAACGAAGGCCAAGTGGCCGGGGTGGCCGGGGTACAGCGTTTTCCGAATAGTGGTGCCAGTTCTAAAAGTTGGCGGCATTATTGGGCGCAAGGGAGATTTAATTAAGAAGCTTGTTGAGGAGACCCGTGCTAGGGTTCGCGTTCTTGATGGACCTGTCACCTCTCCCGATCGCATTGTAATTAAATTCTCCACAGTTCTTACTATATATTTAATGTATATGCATGGGTATGTCATATGTGCACATATATAATTCAATTGCTAGTTTTTGTTATTGTTTTCAATTTTATAAATTAGATGATGTCAATGTTTCATCTTTATTTCTAGGAGTTTTAGGTTTTTTGATTCTTCATTACATGTTCAAATGACTTTTGTGTTCAGTTTTCTAGTGTTTTTACTAATATAAAAACTCAAAGATTGTTCTAGGGTATGTATTTATTTTGTTCCGAGGTTATTGATAATTTTCCATTCCATTGTCTCTGGATGAGATTAAGTGATTTCAGTTGGATATGCATTTTTTATTTGTTGTACTGCTCTTTATAATATCTTTAAACCTTTTAAAATATTTTGTTGGGTTTCTTGGAGGTGAAAGTTATGTTTTTGGCAATGGATACGATTTTAAAGCTTGTGGGTTTCCGATTTATTGGGTGTTCTGTGTGTTCAACCAGAGACAAAATTTCTGTTCTTGTTGTAATAAAAAATGCCCTATTGAAAATAATACTTGCCATGCTTGATAAAAACTGCTTGTCATTAGATGAAGTTGATGAATTATCAAAAACATTCTTACACTTATATGGTGTTTGTAATAAATGCATATCAATGTTTTAAAAAAACTTTTGAGGCTTACGCCTTTTGTTCCACCTCAAGGCAAGGCTTTCATTAAAAGCCTCAAAGCTTATGCTTTAAATGCCATTTGAAAGGATGACTTCTTGATTTACGAAGATGCACGCCTCAAGACTTAATACATGTTTGGGAAGTGTTTATAAAAGGTTTTAATTATAAACATATAAAAATGAGTGGTGGATAAATGGGTGGTACTTGTGGGTCCCACAAAAATGTTTGGATAAATAGTTTTGATCGATTATAAACAGTTTAAGAACATTGCCCTAACATGGGCTAAGCCTCATGGTGACTAAGTTGTTCGCCCATTTGTCTTGCCTTCTCTTTGCATTTTATTACTGGCTATAGCTTTTTGGGCTTTCTTGTTTAATTATTTTCTACTTTATCAATGTATTTTATGTTCCTGTGCAAGTTGAACTTAATTTTGTTGATTGTTTTTCATTTTTAACCCACATGATTTTTCCAACTTGCTATATTATAGGTTCTAATATCTGGGAAGGAAGAACCAGAAGCACTGTTACCTCCTGTCATGGATGCTGTGATAAGAATATTTAGAAATCTCCATGGACTACCTGATGGCAAAGCCCCTGATGCAGCTGCAGCTGCATTTTGTTTGATTCGACTAATTGTAGCATCAGCACAAGCCACTAGTTTGATAGGAAAACAGGGCTCTGTGATCAAGTCGATTCAGGAGAGTTCCGGTGCCTCTGTGAGGGTTCTCTCCAATGGTATTTTAATGTCCTTTCAAAACCTGAATTTTATTGCTTGCATCTTGTCCATACCTCCCCCTTCATTTTGTGAGAATGATTTGGGTAGACTTTGACAGAAGAATCTGGAACAAATTACTCGTTGGACCACATATGTTTCTCATTTGTTAAAAAAATAATGGAAACAGGATAAACAACACGTGTCCCCTCATCTTGGAAAACATAATAGAATTTGAAGATGCAACTTAACCGGCTCTGATTGATATGTTCAAGGTTTACTTGTCTTGATTTAACATTAGCACATTATCAGTGTGGCTACTATCTGAACGTTACTCTGTCAGGCTTATGAGGAGATGCAGAAATATCGTCTCTATAAGAATATTTTCTTTGAGAAAATCTAAATGATTCAATTGACACGTATATAGTGCATGCAAGATTTTTATGAAGACAAAAATTTCAGGGGAATTAGTGCATTGAACTGTTAAGAAACACAAAAGAAATTTCGCAGTTACTTTACGACAATTGTTCAGTCTGAAACTGATATATGATATTTGACATTGCGGTTGCAGATGAATTGCCAATTTATGCCAGTTCTGATGAAAGGATTGTTGAGTTACATGGGGAAGCTCTCAAGGTTCTTAAAGGTTTAGAAGCTGTGCTGGGGCACCTAAGAAAATTCTTGGTGGATCACACTGTTCTTCCCCTATTTGAGAAGAATGTAAGTACATTCCTTTTTGTTTTTAGTGATCCGTGATCGTGTCACTCTTAATCTATTTATGATTGTTTATTTACTTCTTCTACAGTATAATGCACCAGTCTCTCAAGAACGACAAGTAGACGCTTGGTCTGACAAGACATTGCATTCTTCTACTTCAGAGACAGTAATTGACACTGATTACCCTCTTCCAGTGAAGAGGGATTCTCTATTTCTAGATCGTGATAGCCTGATGGAATCACATGTTACTCCTTCTCGGCATTCCTTGTATGGACCAGAATCCGGCCTTGACCTTCGTATTTCAGCAATGGGGCGTACTGGTAGGCCTGTTGTAACTCAGGTGTGTAACTGTTTACATGTTTATTTACGGCTTAACTATTCAGATACATTTATGTCTTAGTCAACATTTACATTGTTTACTTATTCTGCTTCTCCTCATTTGGAAATTTAGAGAACACCCTTGAATATGAAATACAAATTAATGCTGCATTCATAATTGTCTCCTCTCTCTTGGTATTTTGTTTTCCTTGTGATATGTAGGTTTAGCACCTGAGGGGGAAAATATCCGTCGAAGAAAAATATAGAGAAATGGTGGGACAAATTAATGGGATGACTGAATATCATATTCTTGTTATGACAATAGCAACCTTACCTTTCAAGTAAAACTGTGGGGGTTCTGTGGGTGTCATTTTCCATTTTTTCAACCACGTTTATTTCTGCGGTAGAGTGTTCTGCTTGAGAAAATCATAGAGTATAGATTGCAAAGAATTCTTTTCATGGATGAAGAAAAGTTATGAGATTGAAGGCATAGGAGGTTTTGAGAAAATCATAAAGTATAGGTTGCAAAGAATTCTTTTCATGGATTAAGAAAAGTTATGAGATTGGAGGCATAGGAGGTCCGTTGTATCCTTTTCCTATATCAATGCACAAGAGACAAGAAGTGTGTTCACTACTGGGACTAATAGTTCTAAGGTTTTGGGTTTGAAAACGAGGGCACAAACTATTATGATATGTTAGGTTTTTCACTATCCAGGGTCAATTCCAGAACTGACCTTCTCAGTAGAGCTCATGCTTAGCTTTCCAAATCTAAAATCCGATCTAAGCTGGACCATATGCAGGCTGTTGCACATAGAACAAATTTGTTAAACTCACATCTTATATATTCACTAACAACTTGCAGGATATACTCGTTCACCTCTGCTGGTGTTAATATATGGTATCTTGATTCTTCTGTATAGATTGCACAGACAATGCAAATACCCCTCGCTTATGCCGAGGATATAATCGGGGTTGGGGGAGCAAATATAGCCTATATTCGGCGGACTAGTGGTGCTATCCTCACCGTGCAAGAAAGTAGAGGCCTACCTGAGGAAATCACTGTTGAAATAAAAGGAACTTCTTCACAAGTCCAAGCAGCTCAGCAACTAATTCAGGTAAACATCTCCTCCCATCTCTCGATTTTCTCTGATCTTTTCCAAATTGAGAATACACATTGTTTTGCTTTATTTTTTTATGTCAATCATGATTATCACTGCAAAGCTCAGAAAAGCATGCTTCTGCAACTTTTTACGTTATCGATGTCCAAGAAAGTCGGTCAGCTAACAAATTTCCAACCTATTGTTTGAATAACAAGTTGGTCCCCAACCTTTAAAAGTGAGCGAGTTGGTCCCTACCATTTTATTATTACAGGTGCACTGTCAGTTCATCTCTATTACTTCGTCATGTGACCTTTACACGTCTAAGTTCCAACTTTATGAAGCTAGATTTTGTTTCCCAACTTGGGCCGACGCTGAAAAACTTGAAGTCAGTTATGTTTTCACGAGGTTTATCGGAGATTTAGATGCTTTCTAACGATATGGACTCATTGTACAACTATAATTAAATGTTGGGGACGAAATTGCTATTGGGATAATAGGTTTGGGATCAATTGTGCTATTTCTCCTTTTCATTATTTCCATTCACAATCTTTGAAGATAGTGTAATTACTTTGCATCAGGTCTGTGACTCTGCATGATTGTAGTATTGAAGGAATTGCCTTTACAAATAAGTTTTTAATACTGTATTTCTTTACTAATCGAATGTAGTTAAGACTAATTATAAAACTCCGTTGTAACCAGGAGTTCACAAGCAGTCATAAAGAATCACTTCCAAGCAGTTACGGCCAGCTGGACTCGACTTCACGGCATTCCTACGCTCATTTTGGTAGTAACTCTTACTCATCATCGTTGTATGACAGACAACCTTATGGTGACTACAGATCATCTGGTATCGGAGGATATAATGGTTATAGGCTATGAATGGGTAGGCAGAACAATCTTATGGTGATTATATCCATCGTCTGGCGTCGAAGGATATAGTAGCTTTTTAGGGTATATGAATGGATAGGTTGAATTCTTGGTTCTGAAATTCTTTCTTCCTATCCTTTCAGTCATTCTCACATCCTGATGTGTAAGTATCTGCAGATTTTACCTTGAAGAAACAAATAAATATATTTATAGTTTGTTTATTGTTGAAATTTTTGTTTACTTAGTGTGGAAATTTGGTCTCAATATAATTACAGTTTGAGCTGTGTTTATTGCCGGGTAAAAATTTGCTCTATTAAACTACCCAACGAGTAAAAAGCTAAAGGGGAGAAAGTGGGCGGAACTGAAGCATTTTTTCCCTTATATTTGATAATTTATAGAATGGACTACGCCCGTCTAAGTTGGGCCTACCCCCCAAAATGTCTATGTAGTATGTCCATAATGTTCCCTTTGTTGTTTTAATTGTTTTTTTGAGACATTGCCCATCGAATACTATGTAGTTTTTGATAATCATTATTTGAAAACTAATTTTTTTACATACTCATTTTTCACTACATATTCACACAATAAAATATTCTGAACGTAAACTTTAATACTTTTCTAACTTTTTACCCATGCGTCCTCGTAAAAATTATTATTTAAAAATTGTTTTATTTCAAATAATGTCCATCAAGCAGGGGTAGGCGGGCAGGTCTAGGATGCAATTCCATGCACGGCCGGGGCTCTGGACGAGTTCTAGGGTCTTGGCTGGACTTACACGGTTATTTTCGTTTTGAGGTCACTATATTTTCACTTAAATTTTAATTGGAACGCTACATTTCACTTAATCTAACCTATGTCTAATTATAGTCACACGAGTGGGCTCCTTTATTAGCCCTTGTTAGACGCCCTTTAATTTATTTTAATTTTTGCTACAAGATTATTTTATACCACACATTCATAAAATATAATATTCTAAACGTAAAATCAAAATTTTTTCTTTCTTTTTAATCATACATTATCTTCAAAATACAATTCAAATTTTTTTTTTTTTTAATGAGAATCAAACGTGACCTAATTTCTTGGGCAAGAATAAGAAGTTTCTATAATTTAATGAGATTTGTATACTTTTTGTTGTTGGAAATTAGTTGTGTGGATATAAATGATACTGAAGACCAACTTAATATTTCTTCTAAAACTAAGAACGAACTTGCTACCTAAATAATAACTTAGAGGCCAATGATGCGAGATTTCAATTTGGCTCGTTAGGATACTTGAACGTGACAATGGTGATTTTATGAGTAATGCTAGTTGGCGGTCTAATTATTGTCATTTTAAATGAAGTTAATATCAATATATCTTAGAGAATAAGACCATCAATTTATGCTATAGTAATGTTATCGTCACATTGTACAATATATAAAAATATATTAAGATTTCATTGGTGTATAAAATAATGCCTATTAATTGCCATTTATAGACATCATTATTCTTATTTTATTTCTGTTCTCCAATGTAATTTCATAGATTGTAATCTTTGTGGCGTCAAATAGAAAATCTTAGATGAATCAAAATTCTATTAGCAAAATGCTATTAATAAGGAAATAAATGAATGTAATGAACAAATCCATCTTTCAAATTAATATTATAAAATAAAAAAATCTTCTACCAGGCAAGAATATGATACAATTAGGCCTAGCAGCACAGGGTATTATTTTCTTGGGCTGAAAAGTGCCAACATTAGAAAATGGCTTAATTGAAAGAAAATTGGGTTTGCGTAAAATTTGGGTGAGGTAAAGTTGGCATTATATTATTTTACGATACATGAGCAAGAAATTCGTAATAAACGGTTTTATTTTTTCTACATCTTTTTATGTTTTTGTCTTGTTAATATTTTCTTTGATCGAAGATCGTATGGGTTGTCTCGATTCCTATAAAGTTCGATTTTAACGTTTTCGTTACATTTTCGTGAGTTCGATATTTTTACCTTTTTTAAAAGGTCGTGTGCTCGTCACGTTATTAATGGCAAATTTAATATAATTTGTCATTGGAGAGTAACTTTGCTGATTTATGGAAGGATGGAGTCATTGGGGACAAGATTGCAACATTCTCAAAGGTTTGGACTAAATATTCAAGCCTACTTAGTGCTTTCAAAATAAGTTTTATTTTCTTTAGAAGAGCTTTTGAATAAATTTATCTTAATTTTTGTTTGGAAACCAATTTTTAAAAGAACGTTATATTTCGAAAGTGCTTTTAAATGAAGTCACATTAAACTAACTTTATCTAAAAGCTTATGTAAATAGAATAAAGACTTTTATCAAATTAGAGAAATGAATCCAAAATAATTTATAGATCTCAAAAGCTGTTTTTAACTTTTTGAAAGTCATGCCAAACAGGTCTTTAATGGTGTCAAAATAGATAATCTAATTTGAACCATTACAATAACCATACCCATGCATAAATTGAATTGGACTATGAGCTTACTTGTCTCCATTTGTGAGCTGGTTCGAGAATAAGATTTTAAGCACGACTACTATAGTGTCTGTGACAAATGAGTTACTTTGACAACACACTTCATCAATTTTAATTAATTCGACCACTTTGACACTTTTAAGGGTATATTTGAACCACATTATTTTGAAAGAATGTATTTTGAAGTATTAGATTGATGGAAAATGCGTGTTTGAAAAAGAAATAGAAGTTATTAATGTGATGAAAAATATTATTTATTAAAAAATGTGTGATTGAAAATGAGTAGAAAAATAATATTGAAAATTTTAATGCGACTCAAACATGACATAAGTTATCCCAACTGGACAGTGTCATCGCCTCAACTAGGCCCAGTCTAGTTTTCTATTTTCAATTTTTTTTTTCTTTTAAAACTTTTATCATTATAAGAATAGTGCAAGGTACAAAATTTCTTTTTTACTTTTTTTTATTCGAACAAATATGATAGTTACTTTTGGGGTAAAAATATTTGTATATTTCTACTCAATTGTTTACCTCATCTCACATGCACGCGCGTGAATAAAAAAAATCCAAAAATAAGGTCGTCACCCTCTATTGTGACTAGTCGGTAAGATACGAAGTAAAAAAATTCGGTACATGTATTATGATTTTTATTTTTGTACTTATCTATTTAGGAAATTGTTTTGACGCCCCTGATTTAACTACACGTTAGATCCTGATGTAAGGCAATTATTACATCATCATTTGCATCATCACTCCCTTACACCACCCTACCACCGACCGCCCTCGTCAGCTGAGCTTTCCCTCCGCAGTCATCGTCCTCTCTCTCTCTCTCTCTCTTCTGACTCGAAATCACATCGGTTTGTTCATAAATATATAATTTCCATCACCAAGTAATTTTTTTCAACCCTTTTAACTTCGATTGAATTGCCTATTTGAGTGTTTTCATGCGTGATAATCACAGATACATGTATGTTAGTGTAAGACAGTAGTTATAGGTTCTGTCAATGGACAGTCGAACGGGTTTTTCGGATTCCAACGACGTCAGTGGAGGGAGCAGCAGCATATGCTGCGTACGCAACACCGAATCATCCCTTTCCCCCGCTGCACCGCCGCAGATGGAGGACGTCGAAGCCCTCAATCGCCTCTCAAACACCCTCGCTTCGATCCTCTTCTACAATTCATCGCCGCCGGACTTTGATTTCTTCTCCGATGCTAAATTGGTGGCGGCCGGAGGCAGAGAAATTCCGGTCCACCGGTGCATCTTGTCGGCTAGGAGTCCATTCTTCAAGAATTTTTTCGCTAAAAAGGAGGGGAATGTGAAATTAGATTTAAAGGAGGTGATGAAGGAGTATGAGGTTAGCTATGATGCACTTGTGACTGTGCTGGCTTATGTTTACAGTGGGAGAGTCCCGGCTCGGCCGAAGGACGTGTGCATATGCGTAGACGATCAGTGCTCGCATTTGGGATGTCGACCTGCAGTTGAATTCATGGTGGAGATATTGTATGCATCTTTCGTTTTTCAGATCAATGAATTAGTTGCTAAGTTTCAGGTATTGTTCTCTGTTCATTGACATACTTCAATACTATTGAATTAAGTTTATGTACTGTCTATTTCATATCTTAGTGTTTGTTGAATACTGAGTAGGGGTGGTAGACAGTAGCTTTCAGTGCATTATAGACAATGATCAGCTAGGTAGAGATGAAGTTTTACGTGAAGAATGAGCTCTTACTGGGTTCATTCAGTGGCTTTTAATCTAAAATTCAGAAGACTAAAGTGGTAATTATTGAATAGATTATCTAAGTGAGCCAAGATATCTACCATAAGTAAGCATCTTTCAATTCTTTTGTTGAATTTTTGATTCCAGTTCCATATAAGGATGAAGTTGGAATCTTTCCATTCGAAGTTATTGATTGCTTTGAACTATATCACTGTAGTCTAATCCAATGACTTAGAAGAAACAAGGTTTTGTCTTCAAACGAATTCTTTGTGTCAGTATGAATCTTTGTTACTGTTCCAGTAGCTGTTCGTTAAAATATTGTGATGGAAATCAAAGTGTTTTTTTTTTTTTTAGTTTGCAATGTATATTTGTCAAAATATCCCAATATTTGGAACTGAATAAATGAATGAAGGCCCTGTATCTATGAAGCATAATTTACAGAATGCAAAAGTTGAATGGATCAATGTAATCATTGTAATGTAGGGCGAGCAACACGTTATATATTGGAATTCGTATTCAATTTTTATCCTTTATATTCCTAGTTACTACTGTCATGGACTGATTCAGCATGGGAAGAATGAGACCATTACTCTGACAGCCCTTGAGAAATTACAGATTACTTGTTAAAAGTAAAAAAATATATATCTTGTTTTCCATCAATTCTCCTTAAGAAACAATGCATTACATAAAATACTAGGAATCTAAGCTTTACAATAGGCCACTAGATATAAAATTAAAGATAAATTACTCCCCTGATTATTTTACTATGAAATTTGCCACCACAGTAGGGAAATCCTAGACTTCTTACGGCACTCAGTTATCTCTAAACACTTCCATTTACACTTCTTTTCTAAATATTTGATGCATCCTGATTCTCCCTTACAGAGGCAACTAATGGACATTCTCGACAAGGCTGTTGCAGATGACTTGTTGATGGTTTTATCGGTTGCAAACTTGTGTGGTGCAAGTTGTGAGAATTTACTTGCAAGGTGTATTGAGATTATTGTCAAATCTGATGTTGATAACGTAACCCTTGATAAAGCGTTGCCTCACCACCTTGTGAAACAAATAGATGATTCACGTGTGGAACTCGGCTTGCAATCACCTCAAAGCAACATTTTTCCTGATAAACATGTGAAGAGAATACACAGAGCCTTGGACTCTGATGATGTTGAGTTAGTCAGAATGTTGCTGAAGGAAGGGCATACTACCCTAGATGATGCATATGCACTCCATTATGCTGTTGCCTACTGTGACGCAAAGACCACAACAGAACTTCTCGACCTATCCATTTCTGACATTAACCACAGAAATCCAAGGGGATACACTGTGCTACATGTAGCGGCAATGCGAAAAGATCCCAAAATCATTGTATCTCTTTTAACTAAGGGAGCTAGGCCATCTGATCTCACTATAGATGGCAGGAAAGCCCTTCAGATCTCAAAGAGGCTTACTCGGGCTGTGGATTATCATAAAAGTACAGAGGAAGGGACAGCTACTCCAAAGGATCGACTGTGCATAGAGATTTTGGAACAAGCAGAAAGAAGAGATCCATTACTAGGAGAAGCTTCAGTATCGCTTGCTATTGCAGGCGATGATTTGCGATCAAAGTTATTGTACCTTGAAAATAGAGGTAAATTATCCCAGGGCTTTAATTTTTTTTACAGTTTGTCTTTATGACCTATTTTGTTACTTTTATCTGAATGGCCACCTCCAGATCAGCTGTTGATCTCCTTGTAGCACTGTTGAAAAGAGATGTTGGGATTTTTAGTGTATCTTGTAGTTCCATCCATGTAATCATTTATTTGTAGTGTTCGGTCCTTGAAATTTGTAGTTCCATCCATACAATTAATTTCCAGAGAAGGACTTGTTTTGATATATGAACCACATTCTATTTCTAAACATCACTTTCTTATGCTCCAAGTGGGTACAATAAAGTAAATTAATTGTATCACAATTATCAGTTCTCGCACATTGATCAATCATTTCTCATCTTCCTCCAAAAAGCGCTGATAATATTTTTGTTATAGTGATCATCACCACTCCATAGCATGAGAGATACCTGGTGCTTGTGTCTGAAATTTTTCTAGATTCAAGGCCAATTGGTAAAACTTATCCTGTTTCAAACGAATTCGTACATAGCTGTTTATTAACTATTTTCCTTCTAAGAATAATCTGCTTATTTGTTCAGCTGCTAACTATATTGGCAGGTCTTATTTTGTTTGATTAACTGGGTTATTGCTTTTCAGTTGCTTTGGCCAAACTTCTATTTCCCATGGAAGCAAAAGTTGCCATGGATATCGCTCAAGTTGATGGGACCTCCAAGATTCAACTAGCTGGAACCAGCAAGAACATGGCTGACGCCCAGAGGTCTACTGTGGACTTGAATGAGGCACCTTTCAAAATCAAAGAGGAGCATCTGATTAGGATGAGGGCCCTCGCCAAAACTGGTAGATATATCTTGCTCGCTTGTTTCGCTTATACAAATTTTCTTTCTTGGCTCTTACTGAAACATTCTACAACTAAATATTTGAGAAAGATGCTGAAGTTTTTGGCAAACTTTTGCCCCTGTATGTTTGGATAGTCTGAACCGATTATTTGTATTAAAAAACGATGAATATTTTAATTTTGTGAAGAATTAGTGATTAAAATGATTTAGGAAAATTGTTCCCTTCTATATGCACGGAGAACGTATAACATGTGCGGAAGTCTTGTAGAATCACTATAGATTTTTTTTAAATAAACTAATTTGTTTGTAGTAAATCGATTTCGCTGGTCTTAATATAGCAAAAATCTGAGGGAAAATTAAGGGTATGTCTGGTAAGGTGTTTATAAACAGGGGAAAATGAGTGGTGGGGGAGTGGATACTACTCGTGGGTTCTACAAAATGTGTAGACAAAAAGTGTTGTGAACAAAAATGTTTTTTTGATCAAGTTGTTTATAAACATCCAGTAACAATGAGCCAAACATAGGCTAAAGCTGGTGCAATCGAAACTCTTTTCTTAGCATTGGTATCATTACCAAACAAGACCACAATATTTATTATTCGAACTTATTTCTCAAGTCCACTGGCTTTTCCTATCATTAGAGATTTTGAGAAGATGTAAATCAGTTAAAAAAAGCCACATCAGTCCAAAACTGGCCCGGAATGAAATGGATTCTCCCTGAACACAGACACCTCTAATGGTAAAATGACATTTGTCTCAGGTAATGATTGTTCAACAAGAGGATAAAGATTGTAGTAGTTAATTCTTCATATGAAATAAATGGAACACAACATTACAGCTTTAACAATCAAGAACTGCTGTCTTCCTCTAGGAATGTTTATCATATCCTGATTTACATATTGGATTTACTCGAATAATAAATTATGTAGTTTTTACATTTACACAAAAGGCTGCTTTATATCTCATCAGGAATTGCCAATTCTATATTACTGAAACTGGTTGTACTGATTTTTATCTCAGCATCTATCAGAATGTGATTTAAATTCTTCATTACTTAATTTTTTCTTTTGGAAACAGTGGAGCTTGGGAAGCGCTTTTTCCCTCGTTGTTCAGCAGTACTGAACAAGATCATGGATGGTGATGACTATTCCGAGATCACTCATCTGGGGAATAATACTCTCGAAGAGTGTCCATTAAAGAAGCGAAGGCGCATGGAAATCGAAGAAGTTTTGTGCAAGGCATTCACCGAGGATAAAGAAGAATTTGACCGTACAATTAACATGTCGTCATCTTCATCATCATCTGTGGGAATAATGAAACCCAATGGTAAGTTCACACTCACCAAGTAAACATCTGGTATGTGCGAGTGCTGGGAAGAGGGTTTCAGCTTTTTTTGCCGCATATACTCTGTTTTCTATTTTTTCTTATTTGCACAGCAATGATCTGGCTTTCTTTCATAATTTAGGACTTCTATTTCACAGGGAAATGAGGACTGGATTGTTCTAGTTATTTTGGATTCCACTGAATGTTCAGAAAGTATGAGCTATAAAGTTGTAAGTATGCATTTTCCCCCTAATTTCCTCATCTGGAAGAACGCGCGTGTATTCTTCTGCGTCGTTCCATTTCTAGCCTTTTGAATGATTAATAATTTGAATAGCGGATCGAATTGATTATAGAAACATGAATTTAATCAGTCCATTTATTAGTGAAGTTGATTATATAAACAAGTCAATATTCTCATACTAGCGTTTAGAAAATGAATCTTGATTTGTGCCGTTGATGGACACAAAGCTTGTGGCTATATTTGCTTCATTAGGCAACAAATCTGACGAGTCTATATCCCTTTAATAAAAAATTACACCTACTGATATGGTCCCATTTACCAAATTTTGGATGGCTAATTGTGGCTAATCAGACGTGTCTGGGTTGTAGCCGTTTATGCTTGAACTTTCTAGTGCTTGTCTTGACTACTTTTTAGATTCAGGCACCAACTCCATTTAAGATAAAGACACTTTGGGTCGTGGTTTGTCAATCATTTGGGAAACAGACACCAGTCCTGCCCCCACTTAGCGAATATGCCATTTTATCCGACCCGTTTACTCATTTATGATATCTTTGTTGTGTTGGACGAAACTCTTAGGAGATGAGATCGAAGATAAGAGTGCCCATTTATTCAATAGTTTCGATTCGAGTGCTTTCCAATCTTTTCCAGACATTACATTTCCATTTTGAAATACCGTCAAAAAGTTACATAGGGCACTTTTTGTACCTCGACTCACATGGTGAAAAACAAAAATAGAGATTTATTATTTCAATTTTGTAATCGATTACTTGGTACATATGGATTCACAATTTCAATTTTGTAATCGATTACTCAGTCCACATGGTATGAAACTCCCGCGACGAAGAAATAGGGATTCATAATTTCAATTTCGTAATTAATTGTTTAGTGCACGCTATATGAAATAACGAAAAATCCTCCTTCAAATAGTCAATTCTCTGTTTCATCTATGCTAGCACTAGCAAATGAATGTGTACTAGACATATTGGGAATGGATATTTTAATCATAACTCTTCGAGACTTCGACCATAGATATTGCAACGAAAGACACTTGTTTACACGGTCGCCGTCATCATATGATTTCCCTTGTAACAAAAATATTGGAAAATATAATCCACCATACAAAAATGTTTGAAATAATTGCAATCATGCGTTAATTACTCAATCTAAAAGTTTAAGCAGTTGAGAAACGGGACAAGATTAGAACTAGAAGTTAGCGAGTGTGATTGTTCTGGAGATTATTCAAGAAACCCATTCTTGCTAAAACATGAAGAGTATACAAAACACTCCATTAACTACCAGCTATACATATTCTTGTTTGGCAACACAAGTAATTTACATTGCAAAACAGCAACTCCCTTGTGCAAAAGCACAGAAATGGATGAAAACAGAAAGGATGAACATTACCCCTGGAATTACACCTTAGACCTGTTCGACTAGGTTTCTCGTATGCATATCCCATTCAGGTGGCTTAGCAATCAAATCCTCCAATTCAAGAACAATATCAGACTGTTGCTTTGCTGTTTCTGTCTCTGCTTCTTCCTCTTTCTCGTAAATCATATCGTCTTCCATGAGTTTCTCCCAGAGTATGAAATTCTCCGAGTTCAATTCTGTACTAATCGTCTCAGGTGAAGCTTCAACCTTATGTTCCTGTATAGGACTCCCAGAATCGTCCGAAGAGAATAATGCTTGAATCTCTGATTGAACTGGTGTCAACTCTTCTTGAACTCTTTGATCAATGTTCTCCATTAGTCTCCTTTTCTTCAACATCCCGAAACTGTTTAGTGCATTTTTCTGTCTCCTTTTCTTGATGTACTGCAAAAAGAGAGGATCCTTCAATACTTTAACCAAGAAAAGAACCGTATTTCTCTGCTTCATCTCAGCGTTCTGCAGACGATCTTTAACAGACGACAGATAATTTTCCATTTTCTCTTGCTGCTGCTTTAGTTTCAAGATTTCCGTTTTCAATGTATTTTGATCCGTTCTCAGACTTCCAAGTTCGTTTTCTAGTCCGTAATTGGACGAGTCTAACCAAGATTTTGCTGCTACTTTTTGATGAATGATTTGGGGATGATGTTTTCTCCTCTTAATGTTCTTCAGCAAATGTTTCTTCCCTTGCATAAATCCGTCGTTCGCGAATTCCCATCTATCAGAATCGATCTTCCTGAAACACTAGACAATTGGATACAAAATTTCCAATTATTTTCACATTTACAAAATTTCATACCTTAGCTAAAATCATCTTGAAATTATAAAATAGGCAAAACCAGCTCTGAAAATACTCCTATGGGCTGATAGAAAGCAATAAGCAAAAATAAAAATAAAAATAAAATTGAATTTTATGAGTTAGTAATAAAATATAAAGGAATTTCATGAAAAAAACCCACATAAAAATCAGCACAAAAAGCTAACTGAGAACAAAAAAACCCAAAGTCCAACAAATTTAGGATCTGACTAGATGATCTGATGCTTACATAGGTATTAAGTTGGCGAACAAAGCTGGAGAAATTATTGTGCTTGAAATGTTTAGGGAGCAAATCCATGGAGAATTTGTGAGGATCCCAAACAATAAAACTATTCCTTGTTGAACTCCAAGATATTACAGAATTTGTATTCGGATCATCCACCATTTCGTATGTCTTCTTCAAGAATGGCGGCGGCGCCACTTCCCTCAGTCCCTCCATTGGCTTTGGCAGCTCTGAACAAAACCCAACACCACCACCGTCAAAATTCTCTTCTTCATCAATAAGTAATATGGGTTCTTCTTTCACAATAACCGAATCTTCATCTTTCTGGGCCATATTTCTCTCTGTATTTGCTGGGGTTATCCGTTCAAGAATCGAAGTGTTCTTTTCTTGGAGTAAAAGGGATTTATATTCAACCTTTCGTACATATCGTCATTGTGTGTGTATATATAGGTGATGTAGTGAGAGAGTGTAGGGATGAGAGAGAAAACGGTGCGTTGTCCAAATTTAGACCAAATAAAGATATGTGTCGACAATCAACACGGTAGCTTTTTGCCATTTGTAGCGTTGAGCTTTGCACAAGATCTCATGTCCGCAGTCCTCACGTCATTTAATCCCTTAAGTTTTAAAAAGTTCTTTTTGACCCCAAAACTAATTGTCTGTTTTCATAAGGGTCCCTGTAAAGTTTTTTAGATACTGTTGCACCGCTTGCTTTTTGTGTTTTAAAATTTCACTTTAACGACCTTATTTAGACGTAGATCGTGATTTTTCTCGACAAATACACGTTTGATACGTATAGTATTGAACTTAGACGAAACAACATAACAAATAAATTTTAGCTGAGAAATTCGAATTGAATATGATAATTGATTGTGGCACAAATAAAAAGCGCGTGCTATTTTAATTTTTTAGTATGAAATATGATCAGGTTAAATAGATTCCCAAAACTAATGACCCATTGTAATTTGTGACCGTATGTGATGACGACTTTGTTCAATTGATAGTCGAGTTGTATTTAATAACCTCTTCGTTCATACATTTAACATCAATTTGTTATTTTGAACTTCTAAAATTTCAACAATCATCATGCTACATCTCTCAACTCAATTGTGACAAACTTCTCTTATTTTAATCATCAAACCTTGAGAGAAATTTAATGATTTTAAAAACAACAATATCCTCTTTTATGATGACACTTAAAACAAAGAGATAGCATAGTGAATTATTATGTTTAGTCCATTGTCAAAGTAATAATATAAACAAAATTTTGGGATGAACCTATAAATTCTAAAATTATTTATCGAGTTTCATATTTTCAGTTTTTACATATAATCGAACTGCTTACCATATTTTCCCATCCAAGGCTTTCACTATGATTTTACTTCACGGCACAATAAAAAATAACTTAACACATTTATATTTATCAAATTTTTAACTACATATTTCGTCAATTTTTATCAAAAACTTTGTCGCACGTCATAAAGATTACAAGTCAGCACCAAAAAAAAGACAAGTATCAAAATTATTCATTCTTACACAAATAATGGTTGTAATGTTTCAACTATTAAATAAATAAGAACCCAGCCAATAACTTTGCACAGATACATATACAATAATTTTTCAAACGAGAAAAATAAATCTTACACGACACGATCAATTTAGCGTTAATACAAGATACTACTGTGATTGTTGGTGGAGATTAAAATTAGATTTTTAGTAAATTTCGATAGAAATTTTTGAAATGAGTGGTTGAAAAATTGTGAGATCCATGAAAAATGTGGTTAATATTGATTATTTGAATTTGACTTGGATTAAAATAAGATTTTAATCTGGACCAAGCAGGAGCTTAGTCTTTAGAGTTCGATGAGCTCTTACAAATAAGAGGACATCTCTACGTATTTGATGGTATTCTCCCACACAAGAAACAAGAAAAGGATATAAAAGCGGCCAAAGAGAAAATTGGAGGATTCTAAAGACTGCTTATATGTGATGATCCAAGGATAACGCGCAAAACTGATCCCTTTTCATGCCAATCGAAGTTCAAGCACACAATTGGAGAATCCAGTTACCAAACTAAAATGCTAGTGTTGTTGACATTTAGGAGGCCTCTCACCCTGCTGATCGTTCCCGGTGTGTGCCTTTCCACTCTTCTACAGAAAACCAACAAGATTTGTCAATGGGATCAAGAAAAGGCAAGAGAGGGGCTGAGAGAGAGAGAGTGCAAAGCATGATGAAGCCAAGAATTATATGATGTGCAAAGCAGGTGTGTGAGGTTCGATAGAAAAGGACATCGAATAGCTAGGAAATTGAAGAATACACAGTTCAAACGACCTTCTTCCTATTCTTGGTTTCTTCTTCCTCATCCTCTTCTTCACCATCATCTTCATCAATATTTTCATCATCTTCAATGTCACCATACTCATCCATAGCAGCTTCCCAGTGAACCATGATACTGCATGGGGGATGATTTTATCTCCAATGGTTGACCTGCAAGAAAACAATTGTAGGCGTCTATAAGATCCCTCTTGAAACAGAATTTGATACCAAGAAGGGAACAATAATTTTTAAAGGAAGATGCATATGCATATTTCATTTAAATTTAATGGTTGTACTGCGACTGCTTTTTTTTTAGCTGCTCCGGTATCGGGAAAATTCGGACATATTCCATATTCTCTAGCAGAAGCGCTCCTTGCCTGAGGAATAGCCGTCTTTCGCACTCTTGGGATGAGATTTTCTTTTTTCAATAGCTGCTAGTAAATGCTAGAGTTTCGGGAAGCATTGATCACCATACAAGATAACAGGGTATGCTGCAAAACCTACAGTAAGTTCTCGACATTCACCTCCATAGCACAATTCGAGAAATTACAACTCAAAAATTTTTCAGTTGAACATTCAACAAATCAGTGGGAAGTTTCTGGATGACTTTACACCATATTCCATCGCGCTCAACCCCAAATCCACTCGCAGGAATTTTTTTTTGACCAAGTCCCTCTTCATATTCCTCATTTTTAATTCTTTTCCCCTTAATATACCCACTTAATTCTTACACATATTTGGAACTTAATCGATTTTAGTTTTATCCCTGAATTACAAACAGAGGGTTATCTGAAAATTTAATCCCTGCAAAATTTGAGTAAAAATTCGGGTTTAGGGCTTAGAGTACTCCCTCTGTCCAGTAATTGAGACACTTTCCACTACGTCCCCAAAAAGAGTTGATTTCAGAAAGTTGATTCAAGCTACCCATATTATCTCTACAAGATCAGTTCAGTTAAGATTCCGTAGAACTACTGAATGTTATTTGCCTTTTCACTGAAGTAATTGTATGATAGGTGCCAGAAAGACTTGAAACAATTGCATCCATATGAAAGTTGAAGTTCCAAATCAACCTTTGTCATTTGTCAGCACTCAGCAGAGTGCAATAGAAGTATGGCGTACAAAGCTGTATCTAATTACTTAAAACTCAAGATATTAATAAGATTTGTCCATTGATCTGTTTTTTTCTTATCTCCCACGCTTCTGGTTGCCATGAATACATCAAATAGCAGATATTATGATTGCTATAAAGAATGCAGTTAAGTAGCATAACTTACCCAATATCATAATCTTATTCCATCAAGTTTTTGAGTTCTTCAGCCTGTCCAAAAAGGTTTCATGACAAAAAACAAATATATATATATATATATATATATATATATCTATCAAAACATGGGAAAAAAAAGAAGTCAACCATAAACAAAAGAACAAGCTCACAGCATCTTCATCAATATCTTCATCCTCCTCGGGGACTTCTGGTGGACTGAAGAAGTTAGAAAAGCTTTCATTGTTCTGTTTTAGTAATTGGCTTGGCATTTTTGGACCACTTTGTAGGTTTCTTTTTAAGAATCTTCTGTGCCAAGCATATTCCTGGATACCACTCTATCTCCTTCCTACAAAGTAAGCATCAAGTTCAAATGAAAAATGGAAGAGAAGCGTGCAGAAGAGTTTTCGAAATCTACCAAATGAAGAGACAACATGTCGGCAAGGAAATAAAATTACCCGATTGCTTTCTCCAGTATAGGTTCATCTTCATCAATCATGTGATACATGTTGTCGAAAATACGACTAACCCAATCGAAAGAATACAGGAAATAAAATGAATAAATAAATAAATAAACAAAAAAATAAATGCAGTAGATGAAGCGAGGTATGCCAAAGCAAATCTCCTTAAGACAGA
>CAIGRP010115576.1:0-28516 GCA_903798385.1 Fraxinus cuspidata | reverse complement strand
TGAAATGGAAAAAAAATAAAAAATAAAAGGACCAAACGGTCACTGAATTTTATTCAGTGACAGTTGTGGTCACTGAACTTTTTTTAATTTTTTTTTTATATACGAGCCAGGGCTCCTGGCTCGTATAAAGGACGAGCCCACGAGCAGTCAGACGAGCCAAGCAGGCTACCGAGCCATCCTGCTCGGCTCTTGCTCAGGCTCGTTTTTGTCGAGGCGAGCGGCCGAGCCTACGAGCTGCTCGGCTCGGTTGCCACCTCTAGGTAAAAATCACACAAGAAAATAGAACAAGGCATAAAGAAGGAAAACAATTACCAAATTTGTACAAAATTGTGAAGGGACCAAATTAACAAGTCTAGAAAATTGAAGGATGGATGCAATATATGAAGGGCGTAAATGAATGAAAAGTCAAAATATGAGGACCAAATTGTACAAGATAAAAGGTGATGGACCCATCGTGCAATTATTTAGGGCTTAAGTTGCAATTTTTTGAAAGAGGTTTGAAATCTTAAAAACCCTAAACGGGTTCTGTCCAGGGACTTCTAGTTCTGCTACTTTTCATTTTTCATTCTCTTTTCTTTTCGTTTCATTTACATGTTATTTTAGGAGCAAAATCTAGAGCACAATGAGATCACATCTAAAGATTTGGAGAAATCTTTGGGGAGATCAAACCCAAGCTTCAAAAATAGATTTTTTCTATAACTTTGTATTTTCTCAATTATTTTCCATATTTGAAATGTTTTGCATAAAATATTCTCATTTTTATCATTTATATAAAATGAGCTAAGTATTTTTGTCGGGATTTATGGTAGCAACTTAACCTAACTTTAATTAATTTTAATATTTGCTCCTTAATGTTAAAATGCTTAGTGTTGAATGCCTTTCATTTATTTGGCCATTAAATAATTGAGTTTAATAATTTGTATATCGTTTGAAAGAAGAATGTACATTTTAAACTAAATAGTAAATACCCTAAATTTGTGTATAGGATAGAGATATACCTCTAACCCTAAGTGACCCATTGAGCTATTTTTATAAATATTTAATGCGGTTGTTTGGTTTGAATCGACATAGAGATATAGTAAGAGATGGCAACGGGGTGGGTTCGAGGTGGGGTACCCCGCCCTGCCCCATCTAACGGGTGCGGGGCGCAGGCCTGCCCCATATTTTTTTATTAAATACAAATTCAGAATTTTAAAATTCAAAGCAAATAATTATGTCCAAAACAATTTTTTTTATTCTTCACAAGGCGAGGCATCTCCGCCCCGCCCCGCCAGTCCCGCGACCCGAGACAGGGGGCGAACTCCGTCCCCACCAACAGCAGGGACGGGGAGGGGCGGGAAAAATTGCCAACCATAGTAAGTTAAACCAATCAATTAGGGTTAATTTCGCTTGAGAGAAGTAATTAACTAAGTTTGGAAAATAGGGTCTAACGTCGTAAATGAGTAATTTGTTAATTGACTTGTGGAGAAATTAATTACACGACGGTTAAGCGAAACCATGAATCTCAACCCCATTTTTCCTTCAAAATTTACGAATGTTCATGTTTTCTTATTTTGTAGATTTTAGTTTATTTTCCTTATTTTCCAAAATTAAATTTTATTATGTGTTTGTTTTTATTGTTAAAATTAAATTGATTAAAGTTGTGTAATCGAAAGTAAACAATTCTCGAAGGATCGACAACCCGGACTGAAAATGTCCACTCTATTACTTGAACACGATCCGTGCAGTTGTGGTATATAATTTTAGCGAACAAAACCCTACTACTTTCTTTCTTACTTTCTCTATTAGAAGGCTACAATACACTAGAGGTTGTCAAATCCTCTACTACTCTGTATACCTGATCCGTTGTCCTCTTGCATTGATCCATCACAAACAGAGTCAACGGTAGCTTCTATAGTCGGATTGAGTCCAATGTAGAAATCTTGGACTTGAAGCCACATTTTCAAACCATGTTGTAGACATTATTGAAGTAGCCCTTTGTATCTCTCTCAGGCCTCCTATTAGCATTCTGAGTGGAGTGATCTCGTCTCTCAGTAGGGCAATCTTTTTCGATGAGAAGAATTTATTCATTAACTTTTGTGCCAAACTATTCTATGTAGTGATTTTGTTAGGTGGGAATGAGTCCAACCAGACCCTAGATGACTCCCTCAATGTATATGGGATAAACTCAAACTTGTTGCATCACTCGTAACGTCAAATATTCAATACACTCACACCTATCCAAGAATTTCGAAAGACGAGAGTTTGGATTATATTTCGGTCTCCTCAAAAACTGCAGTGAGCTCTAAAACATATTTTATCACGTCTTCAAAAGAAAGTTGGCTTTCTTGAATCCTTTATAAGATATGCTCGACTGATTCTCCACAATTAGTGGAGCCATCAACTCTCCCATTAGTCGTGCATTTTCATTAACCACAATTGCAATAGGATTTGCTGTGTGTTTGGTTATTTTTTCTTCTTCCAGTTTTTGGTATAATTCAATCTATTCTTTTTGTTTTAACCTCAAATCAAAGGAGCAAGATCAATGTGTCTCAAATTTTATATGCAAGAGGCTAAAAAAAGAGGAGGAAACACTATAATTTTAAAAATATTTAAACTTTTGAAGTAAAGCTTTAAAAAAAAATTATATAGTCCTCGATAACAGCACCAAAAATGTGATCGCTAAAATCCTTCAAGTATATTGTATCGTAATCAAGTAAAAAGGCATGAGATTAGTTTGATATTTGACTAATTGACCTAAAATTATTTGTAAGCTAAAGTAATCAGCAACTAAAAGACGTTATAAAATAGATTAATGATAAGCACTAGAACTCTGATTTACCTTTTTTATTCCATTTCAACAATAATCCGAACAATACTCATTTAAACTTGAAAATCAATTTGTCAATTTTACTTAGCTCCTATTGACAACCATTAACATGAGTTTTTTTTTAGGGAAAATGAGTTTTGAAATAGAGATTTATTAGAGAATATATGGTTGAAACGTAGAAAAAGTTTCGGATTTATATGGAAAGTATTTTATTGTAAGAATATATGATTGAAAATAAGTTTGAAAAAAAAAAAAAGAGTTTTATATTAATGGTTGTCAAACACAAGTATAGTAACATATATCAAGTAATATTAAATATATCTCTATGAAGGATGTGAATATGTTAAGATGCATATAATCACTTAACATTCAATAACATCATCCAAGGGTTAGCATTATATCTATATTCCTTATCGGATCCTACAGTGATAACAGTACTAAAATGTTTATTCTTTCTCTGGAATAAAACAAATATCACAATTCAGTTAAATTATTTACTAACTACTTGAAAGCATTAATCATATAACAATCCTCCAGAATAAACAAGTATAAACTTCAAACTGGAATTAAAATATCATAACTAAGCTTTCATCTTCATTAGTGATTAGAAATTTAACCGAGCATTATAAAGTTACAAAAATACATATTCAAATGTTGCGACGTTACACGGATGTTAATTGTAGAATCAAAAAGAGAAGCTACAAATTTTTGAATTTCTTCGATCCTCCTCCTTGAACAATCTCAGTTGCCTTCTTCGTCTTCGCCGAAAATCCAAGAAAAAATCTTTAATTCACGTAGAGGAATGAGTATTCTTGTATCTTGCCCCTTGTTTCCTCCTAAAATTTGGTATCTTGAAATTTGTCCTCCAAAATAGGATAAAAGCAAGTCTGAATCTATAAAGAGTTTGAGTCGAAGAAGGAAACAAAATATTTTCTGCTGAAATAGAACATTCAATCACATGGTTATAGACATTGTAATCGCATGACTTTGCTAATTGGCTTGCAGGTTTTCATCAGATGCACATTGCAATAGCAAGTTGTTAACTTTGGCAATCTTTCACTGTAGTCCTTGAATTTCTTCATCTATTCAGATGAAGTCCTTAGTTGAAATAGAGATCGTTTATCTTTCAATTGCCACATCATCCGTCCAAACTTGGTTCGAATCAAGTCTCTGGACTTCTATCATTCTTCTTATTCAGCCCTTTTTTGGCCAGTATTCATTTATTTTCATCATTAGTCGTCCAATATCGAATTTATCCTACAACAATCGATATTTAATCCAATTAAATAGTAATTTCATCGAAATTACTCCCAATTATCAGCTTTTGATGGCCCAAATAAGTGTTAAAATCACACTTATCATGAGCCCCATTCAACTATATATCATCAGCACAATATTAAGAAATATTAGTCACAGGATTACAAATTCTTGAAGTATAAACAATAATCATTGTAATTCTAGTGAAGCAATTTTTATGTACAAAGGTATCAAACCTTTTATAGTGCTAACTTCATGCAGTAGTAACATATATTTCATAAAGTGACCTTAAAAGAGACACAAAATTTAAAGTTCACCTTGAACTTCAAATCCCTCAAGCTATTTTATATAGATTACCTCCTTTAACTCTCCATGTAAAGCTGCAGTAGTAACATATATTGTTCAAGTTCCTAATTCAAATGGATAACTAAGAATTAAGACTATTCTTATAGAACTAAAATTAATATTTCATTTGTAATCTATGCCTTTAGTTTGGGAGAACCTTGCCTAGTGTTTAATTAGGTCTTGTGGTGGAAATACAAATTTTAAATTTTAAATATCCACTTATTGTCCATTACCTGCTGATGTTTGATATTACATTTATTGTCATATTAAATCAAGTAAAAGAACGTGCGCACTTCACTTAAATGTTCTTTGGAGTGATTCTATATCCTGCACTCTCTCTCCTAAATCCTAACAGGGAAATCAAATACAGTACCTTAACTCCACCATAATCTCAGCAGAAATACAAAATTAATTAACAAAATCATTTCTGACCTACTCGTCTTTATTCTTAGGTATGTACGAGGACACGATTTCATATGGTTCGTTAGACCCACCCTCTTCACGAAAATATATTTTGAATTAAAAATCACCGAAAGTGTACGGTTAATTAACAAGTAATAAAATGGATTTTGAGTCCGAATGTCGTTCTACAGAGATTGATTAGTTTAATTCTAATTATTGCGACATTAACCAAAATAAGAATAATGTGATGCATTTGTTTGTGACAAAATTATAACTAAAATAATCTATAAGCAATGATATGTAACTTAACTAACTTAATTGCAATTTATTTTAAAGGCAATTAATGTGTTTAATAAATAACAAATGTACTGGGATCATGAATTCCCATGCAATAATCAATTTTAACCCTAGTTTAACACGTTGACAATACAATTGAATTTTGACGAATCAGTGTTCCTATTTTATTTAACAATCTCTCACGAGTAATGTTAAACCTACTTTTATATATGACCCAATTCTATTTCTATGATGGATGAGAACATATAAATGTGCATGAATTTTTATGAATACTTAAAAATTCACATAGAGTATAGCGGTATATTTCTTTCCTTTATTGGACCTCATGACAATTTATATATGTCGAACCTATTTTTCTTCTTTCGAATGTATAAAATAGGCCACCTAATTCACACAACTAACGTGCACTATAATTATTGAGAAAATAAAATTATATAAATTGTTCAATATCCAAAATTCGTGTTTCAATGTCAAATATATAAAACTAAATATTAAAACTCATATCACATGGTTCTTCGTTCTCCTAGTACATAGAAAACTAGCTAGCATGTTATGAAGGAGAAATAAAAATAATACTGAAGAATTGATATCAACCAATATAATTCTTGAATTTATTCTCGCGTTATTGGATTCGATCTTCGTGTTCTTAGCCTCTTCTCTGCTCCAAAAGAATATTAGAATATGTTCTCCTATGTTTTAGACAGTTCTAGGGTTTTAAAAGACGCCTTAAGATTCGTTTCCATACGAGTTGTATTGAAATAAGGAAACCACATTTTTTTCTTTTGGGTTGCATAGTACAATTCAATGTGAGTGCATAGAACAATAAAATTCTCCTTGAAATTCTTTGAAGTAATACATGCGACCGCATGTAAGAAGAACTATGCGACCACATAATTCAAGAAAACTTTTATTCGTTGCATTTTGGTCCCCAAACTCCATTTTCTCGTTTCTTGATCTCTTTTCTCAGTTTTTCTTCTTCCAACACTTCATTCCTTTGCTTTATTAGTTTTTTACTCCTTCATATCTTTGTGTCTTCTCCTGGGTTATTTTTCGACTATTTGCACTTTGGTCCCTGAACTTTGATTTTCTTCCATTTTAGTCATTTTCACTCGTTTTTCCTAAATTTCACCATGTTCATCAATGTTATCCTACAAAACATAATTTATATAGAATTAAGTCATATTTCGTTACAGTTACCAACAATTATCTATGTTTTGTGACCTATATAAGATTGTAAGACGCACTTGTCATACTCTATTGATATGATAATAATAAAATTATAGTGGGCAAAATTAATGTGGTTTCTTGACCAAGACAATAGCATTCATTAGTGCAGGATGATAAATGAAATTCTCATTTTGAGCTTGTTTTGGGAGTGTTTATGAACAATTTTATTTATAATTAGGTAATAACGAATGATATATAAGTGAATAACACTTGTGAATAACATCAAATATGTTGATAAAAATTAATTTGATATTTTAAAATTATTTATAAACACTTGTGAAACATTTTTGAGTTTATATGAGAATTTGGTTTCCTCCAAACTAGTTTTTAAGCTCACTCGTAAGAATTCTAAAAGAGATGAATGTACGACCATATAAAGTATATAGAATTATAAAAAACGAGAATAAATGTGAAAAGGTTGATGTGATACAAAATAAATGTTAAATAAGAGAATGATGTGATTATGAGGAAATAATAATTTCTTTAATGACGAAGAGAGCATATGAGATATATAGTAGTACTAATTTATAATTAGCTCTCAAACGACATGACTAATTATTTTTCTTGCACTTGTTATTGACTAGAAGTGAGATTGAAGGTTCTTGTGCCCTCCACCACCTCCACCTCCACCTCCACCTCCACCTCCCCCACCCAACCAAAGCCCAAGTGTGTTTTCTGTTTATATCCTTTCAATATTGTTGTAGTTTGACAAAAAATTAAAATCTTAAAATATATGGCAGAATTTATAGAAGAGAGAAATACAATAATCAATTAGTATGACCATATAAGATTATAAAGATTTTGTCTTCATTGAATCGTTCAACATATATAATGAAATAAAATAAATTAGATAAATATTATTCATGTGGCTAATCTCAAAGTTTTTCAAGAATAAACTTGTTTTATTAGTATTAGTAATTTAGAATAATTTATTTAAAAGTGGTAACAGTATTGTAATTGAATTTAGGATATGTAGCTATGAAAAAGACTAGGCGGTGGAAAAGTGAAAAGAAACGGTAGAAGTTGGAAAGAAAGTCTAATTCAACGAGTGCACCACTCATACAAGAAAATGGATAAAATTTATGGCTCATTTCCAGCCCAACTTGCAGGGAGTGCTCAACATTCTTTTACTTTCTTCCACTAGCAATATATGCTATAGAGATAAAGATAATCTTTGAAAGATCAAATTATCATTTAGATCCACCCACATAATTAATTAATTAAAAGCAACAAGTCGCTTTTTGATTGTTTCTAGATGATTAAGTCAATTAATCCAAATTCATTCTATATCTGAATACCACAATAAATCAAAAGAAGTAAATAAATAAGGACACTAAAAAATGGTCACGGAGAAAAACGCTTCCCAAAGGATTAAAAACCTCATAGCCCAACCCAGTAATATCCACTAGAAATCCACTAGAAAAGTTAATTTACAACTAGTCAAGACACTGCTAAACTTTAGCTGACTCTGATCACCTAACTTGTAAATCACTGAGAAACTCCGTTGATTGTGAATGCCCACACTTCCAAGAATTCTGTGCCACTTTTCTCTCATGTGGATATCCAAGAACGAACCTTGTTCTTCAACGTTGGAACTCTAAGAACATCTTCTCCAAACTCTAGAACTCTGAAGACTAATTGTCGAAGGTAGGGTGTGGGTTTGGTGTTTGATCAATGAATCTTTATGCGTTTTGATCTTGGGTTGAATATAGGGATTTATGGATCAACCTATACAACAATGATTGGAATCAAATTATGAATCAAGAAACTTGGTGGTTGAATTTAGAGAGTTCGAATGTGTTGTTAATCTCTAATAACGAGTTCTCTACAATGAAAGAATGATTCAACANCAAATTATGAATCAAGAAACTTGGTGGTTGAATTTAGAGAGTTCGAATGTGTTGTTAATCTCTAATAACGAGTTCTCTACAATGAAAGAATGATTCAACATGCTTTGGGACGTTCATTGAGTTGGATAGTCTCGCCCTCTTGACTTGATATGTTAAAAGACTACAACCAATATTTTCTTTTTTCTTGATTAAGTGAGGGTATGCTTGATGCCAAAAAGAATCCCGAGAACAAAAGCAAATTAGAATAGTCTTTGAGATAGGTGGAAGAGACCCATTGAGGGGAGGGCCTCGGCCGGGAAAGTGGAGAGTGGCCGAGTGGTCAAAAGCGACATACTATAAATCTGATATAGTAGGTAGTGTTTGGGATGAAACAGGGATAAAAACACAAGTGTTTTATGCGAAACTAAAATTCTCGGCCGTAACCTGCCACTCGAGCGCTATGTAGGCGCAAGGTGGGCATTGCAACTACTATTTTTTACACTCAAGACATGGCTTGGCGTTAGGTGAGCATCAGAGAGTTCGTCTTGAAAGATACTTTTTGAAGTCCGAATCTTGATCTTCATCTTAGATTTCTTTGACCTCTTTTAGGATTCCATCATCTCAATCTCTTTTCACTATAACTTGGACTTAACACAATCTATTTTGACTTTGATTACAACTCAACTAAATTATAATACAAATCAACTAAAATATGATTTTGACTTAGGAAATTGCCAAATACAAATATAGACTTCCTCATTTAACATTTTGTAACAAAATTATTTATTTCAAAGTCAAATCTAATATTATCTCCCAATGACTCGCTTCAAAAACTTTTGTTCAACAACTTGTCAATATGTTTCCTGAAACACATGAAAACCACGATACCACATGAAAAGCAAGAAGAAACAACAATAAATAAAATCATATTACTAAGTTATATAAAATAATATAATAAAACATGCGTAACACCAAAACATGCAATACCATGTGAATTACTTACTTAGAAATAAAACATAGAATTTTAGTATCAATATTGAAAAAATACAAAACACAATATCAATAAAAAAATTCCAATCCAAAATATCCATATGACTCCTCCTATGTCAAATAAGTTTAAAAATTTTCTCTGGGCTTATATACTCAACTCCTTGAAATAAATACTAATATCTCCCCTTTTTGTCACGAAAGGAAAAATAAGCAATAATCATGAAGAATATAGAGAGGAATGAGTTAAAATCACATGTATAATTACGTTTAAATTATGCAAAACATGTGACAAGAGAATAAAAATTTCCCTTTTTGAAACAAATTGTTTTTTATTTTTGAAGGATTTTTTAAATTATTATCATGAATAGTTATTTGCTTACTTATACCCTTATAATTCATAAATAGTAAAATTTTCTCACATAACTCATTTTAATCCTATATGAAGTAAATTGTATAAGCTATACATATGTGAAAAGTGTTATTAAACTCCCGTAAGCAAGTCTCAAAACCTTAAATTAATAAGAAATGGCATGTAAAGAATCACAAATGAATGAATGTATTCTTGAAAATATGAAGTCAAACCCAATGCTACTGGGACCATTTTAAATTAAAAGCTCATAATAATTTTTTCTTTGTATAACTTTATTTATCCCAAATCAACAAGAACATGCATATAATTTTTTTCTTATTTTTTCATATCTTATATGCAACCTTATCTCCATTAAGCAACTTAATGACTCATGTAACAAGTTTTGGGTCGATAACTCTAAATCATATGACAATAGGGCACTAGGTTTTAAAATACCCCCCTAGACTTCTTGTATTGAACTTTAAAAGAATTAAATTGTTAAATAATGAAATTTGACCCAACTAACACCTAGAGGGAGGTAAATAGGTGTTTATGCGGAATTTAAATTTACCAATTAATAAATACAACAAGTCACGGTTATTAATTAAACTAAATGAATTCACATGTACAATTATTCTATGTTGAATTACCACAGTTAATAAATTATTGAAAGAAATAAATAACACTTGAAAATTATTAACAGAAAAAACTCATAACTGGGTAAAAGCTCCGGGCCCAAGCCAATAAAAATCCACTATAAACAAATCAACTTACAGTACAATCTGACTCGACTAACTCTAGTACTTTCTGACCTCTTGATTGTAATTACCAAAGCTCTCCTAAATTGCGTGCTCCTACACCAACTCATGCTTTCTGAATTTGTCTATCTCATGTGGATCAATGAGAACTCCTCGTTCTCCAACAACCGAAACTCTGGTCACCTTTCTTGATCTTCAGAACTCTGACGGATGTTATAGAAGTATGTGTTTTGGTGTTTGGTTTATGTGAAGTTGATATTTTTCAATACAATGAAGAAATCAAAAAGAAGGTTGAACTATTAGAAAGATATGTAGAAAGTAATCTTTTGTTTCTCTCATTGTTCAACAACACGTTTTTCGAATGGAGGTGTTAATATATATAGTGTAGAGATTTTGGGTAGTATGGGCAGGATAAAAACCTTGAAAAATGCGAATTATGTTTTCTTGGTATACATTGTCACTCGACGATAGTTCAGCGAAAGGCGAGCGATGTTATGTCTCTCGAGCGTGGTCTGACGATAGGTGGGCGACGCAACTTCTGTTTTTATCACTTGAGCATCAGCCGGGTGATAGGCTAGCAAAATTGTGAGGCTCTTTTCTCCTCGTTCCACACTCAAACCCTAGGACTTCTAACTTACCTATACAACTTACCATTTGACACTTTGACTAAAACACTCTTTTTAACAGTTGTTTTGTCAAAAAATTGCCAACATCTTTAAAACCTAACAAACTCCCATTTTGAAATTTTGTGATAAAGCATGTATTACAAATCAAATATATTCAATCTAATCTACCCAAAACCAAATAACTCAGCTGAATCTTGCTTTTCCTTTGTCCAACCTTTTTCCTGAAAAAAACTCAAATACCAAGTGTAAAAGCATGTGAAACAGTAACATGAATAAAAGCATTTGAGACGGTTATTCATAAATTCAATAACATACCAACAAATTAAGATGCAATATCAATGTAAGCCAACACACTAAAACCAAACATTAATATCACTAAACATCAAAACATAAAACGAAGAAAATATCATATACATCTGATAAGTGTCAAAAATATGTTTAACTTAAATATCATGTACATTCGAAAAAAATATTTTTAAATCAAATCATGACATACTAACATAGTGCCTACTCTCCCTTTTTTTTTTTTATCATAAATGACAAGGGGTAATCGACCAACTACGTAGTAACAGTATCATCATCAACATCGATCTAATCATTTGAAGCAACACCGTCATCCCAATGTCGACGAATCCGACGTAATCCTTACTGAAGATAGCCGACAATACCTAGAGGTGTAACGAACTTTGCTGTGTGGTGATCATCGGTAGCTCTCAGCTATGTAATCTTCGCCATCGTACGAGCCTACTGCTTGATCAGCATAGACATCTATCCCATAAGTGCGACCAAAAGATCAACGGGAACAGAAGTAAATAAAGGGATAGACTCTGCAGGATGTGGTATAGAAGTAGACGAAGAAGGGATGTTAGTGGTGGAAGTAGGGATATCAGACCGAGATGGTAGAATATCAGATGGATCAAAAGAAAGCAGATCACCAATAGGATCAGCTAGCACATTCGGATCTACTGGCTCAGCTGACTCAAACGAAGCATGAGATCTACTCTACGGAATGCTAGCATGGCAAATAGGTCAAGAAACCCTCCTCGGAACCGCTTCAGAAAAGTTAACCCTAAGAGCTATCACTAGAAGATGATTCAGGCAGGCGTAAAGAAGACATATCCTAGTACCCGTCACCCGAAAAGCCCATGAACTTTGATAGCATATAAAAGTAGGAAGATCGATGGAGTCTCCATTTAATAAAGCATAAAGAAATATGGCCTTTTCTATGGGTAAGGAAGAGGTACGGGACACCGGCCACAAATTCGTGCACACAATGCGCAACAAAATTTGCGGTCGAAAGAGATCCAGTACGAAAGGACCCCCTCCCAATGGGTTGTTAAACATGATCGATCGGAGAATCGAGTTCGCCGAAAGGGTGTCAACAGATAAGTATGAAAATAATGGGTGAACTACTCAGGGAATGTGGATAAGACTAGATATGACACAAAGAGTGATCTTGATTGTCTTACCCCGAAGAAAAACCCAAAAGGTCGACTCGCTAATATCATTAATATTGGCATAGAATTCTTGGAAAAGAAGACTAGACGGGTGAGACAACTCAATCAGTAAAGGCTCTCATCCGCGCGAAGTGAAGATGGCAGCGAGATCTGGGGAAAGATAAAAATTGACCTCACGCTGTGAATTGAAAATTATTTTATTTTTCGCTGTACATAATTAAGTAAATTCCCAACACATAGTGTGCATGTATCACAAATAATGTTAGATTGTGTGCCCTTATAGTTTTTTTTTTACTGATGTAGCGTATCATTTTTATAAAATATAGATTGGGATTTTTATTCATTTTATATTATTGTAATTATTCAATATTGAGCATGCGAATTAAACTTTCTATAATCACTTGTAATAATATAAGTAGGGTGTTTGCGTTGAGAAATACAGTGTGACAACTTATATTTTAATCATAAAAAATTGTTCACAAATAATAAATAAAGATTGACCATTGTACTAGAATGTTGTAGCGTTGACTAATTCATTATTTAGAATTGCGATTTGTCCTTGTCACAATAAACACTAATATACTTAGAGTGTATTAAATGGACTATGTATTGAGTTTGATTCCATAGCATGATCATGCAGAGAATCTAATTACACTTGATTGCAGGGTATTTTATCTAATTTCTAGACATAATTGTTTTTATCTTTTCGTGAGTTTAAAAGATTATTAATTTATTGTGAGATCATTTTGATAGAATATAATTACACTTGATTGCAGGGTATTTTATCTAAATTTCTGACATAATTGTTTTTATCTTTTCGTGAGTTCAAAAGATTATTAATTTATGGTGAGATCATTTTGATTATGTTAATCACGTTAGTCCCATCCAACAGCGTATCATTAGCATACAATATTAAAGAAATTTAGTCAACGGATTAAAAATTCTCAAATTACAGACAATAAGGTATGTAACCTATTATACCGCTGACTTCAATCATTTCATAACATGACCTTAAAAGAGACAAAATTTCAATGTTTCCCTTTAACCTCAAAGCCCTCAAGCTATTTCAAATAGAATTCCTCATCTAACTCTCGTGTAAAATTGCAGTAGTAATATATAATTGTTCATGTTCCTAATTAAAATAAAAACCTAAGGTTAAGCCTATTCTTATATCAGTATAATTAATATTTCATTGCAATCTGTGCCTTTAGTTTGGGATAAATGTTTTGAAAACCTACCTTGCCTTGTATTTAATTAGGTCTTGTGAAAAAGTAATAATTATAAATCTTAAATATCCACTTATTATCTACTACCTTTTGATGTTTGATCATACATTTTTGGAATGTGGGGTTGAAAAGTTAATTAACGTTGTGGATCCCATTAAATGTATTATTAAAAATAAGTTTGGAAAAAAATATAATTTTTGAAAAATGGGTATCAAATAGAGACTAAGTTCCTATTTTGGCCTCTCTTTTTTAAACTCATTTTTCTTTTTCTAAAATTATTTTCAACCGCACATTTCATACAATCCATGATTTTTATCAATATTTCACAAACTTTTATCAGAATTTACAAAAAAAAAATTATTTTTTATCCAAATCAAACAAATGCTAAATGTTTTTAGGAGGAACCCCTTTAGATGAAATTGATCTACTGCCCTTAATTGATCGGATAAAAAATTTTCGTTGCTGATCAGACAAGAAAACTTGGAGAGAGCCACAAGTAAGATTCTCTTTCGATATCATTAATGAAAAGATTTTATTCTATCCTATGAGAGTAAGAGATTAAGCCCGCCTCTTTAGACATAGTCTGGAGAATCATTTTACACATACATGTTTCTTTCATATAACTGTTTCACAAATAACACGTGTCAAACTACCATTGAAAGATTAAAAAAAAAAAAACAACAGAGGAATGACGTTCTGCCATGGGAAACCCCTGAAACTTTCAATCTAAGTCTAGATCACGCCCCCCAGGACACAGCTCGGTGGTGCAAAAGACAGGAGTGAGGTAGTCTCTGCTGAGCTGGCAGTTGCAGCTTGAGGGTTCGATTCCTGCCTCTTACAAGATATGAATTTAGACTCTTTGTGGGCACCAGTATTGCAGCTATTGTAACCACCTGCTCAGGCACATTCTACGATTTACCTCCTCCACAATACTTTAGGAGTGAGGCGATGAGGGACCCTAAAGGCTGTGGTTCAACTTTTTTGATGAGGGACCCTAAAGGTTAGGGTTCAATCTTTTTTTTTAAGTCTAGAACACGCAATCTCCTATGTGTACCTCTTAAGAGCCAGTCAAATACAGCGCCTCAAGTCCACCATAATCTTCCCGGAAAGACAAACAAAATCGCTTTTTAACCTACTCGACTTTACCTATGAGGACACAATTTGATATGGCTGGTATCCACACTATTGATATAAATAATATATTTATTTAGGATATGCACCTATGAAAAGGACTAGGTGGTGGAAAAGGCCAAAGATTGATAGAAAGTCTTCTCTCAATGCGTGCACCACTCAAACTAAATGTGCCCAACTTGGGCGGAGTGCTCATCATTCTTCTACTTTCTTCAACAATACATGCTATAGAGATGGTGATAATCTTACCATGAACTTATCATGTAGGGAGCATATTTAGCCCATTTTTGATGCTCATTGTTTTAAAACTCGTTTTGTTATAAGATCATTTTCAATTACACATTCATATAATAAAATATTTTGTACGTGAATCTTAAAATTTTCTCTATTTTTTAATTATACATTTAAAAAATATTATTCAAAAATCTTTTTTTTTTTTTATTTTCTTGAAAGAATGGACACCAAACAAGTCTTAATACATAAAATTAAATCAAGTTGGATAATAAATGTTAATTTGTAGGGAAAATTGCATATTTCGTTCTGAACTTTATCATCTACCTTTTTTTATTGGCACCATTTATTTCCAACCTTTTTAGAAAAATATACATAGTTCATTTTCAATCACACATTTATATAATAAAATATTTTATACGTAAATCCTAAAATTTTCTCTATTTTTTAATTATACATTTAAAAAATATTATTCAAAAATCTTTTTTTTTTTATTTTTTTCTTGTAAGAATGGACACCAAACAAGTCTTAATACATAAAATTAAATCAAGTTGGATAATAAATGTTAATTTGTAGGGAAAATTGCATATTTCGTTCTGAACTTTATCCTCTACCTTTTTTTATTGGCACCATTTATTTCCAACCTTTTTAGAAAAATATACACAGTTCATACCTATTCCCAGATTCCGTTCAATTTGTGTGTTAACATAGAGTAATAGCATGACTTTACCCTTCACTTTAAATAAATAAATAAATAAATAAGACAATACTAAATAAAACAAAAATAATAAAAAATGAGCCCCAAAAATGAAGAATAACAAAGAGGCCTAAATTCCATTCATCTTCTTCCTTTAGCCCACCCACCATTGGCAACTCCACCTCCGTCCACCAATGCCTACGACTCCACCTTTTCCAACATTGCGATTAATAGTTAAAAACTCAAAGCTCGTCTTTTAGAACTATTCAATTCAACACAATAAGAGGGCAGAAAAAGTAATAAATAGGTAATCCACTAAAAACTCGCCTCTAGGGTCCATCGATCATCGCTACCACCACCCACTCCACTCCCTAAAAACCAAACAAAAGACTTGGTTTCGTCGGCAAAACCATACACGGATTGATAGGGAATGAACTGTAAGGCCCCAATAATAAAAAATAAATTATTAACACAATTTTGCCCATTCACGTTAATTATTTTCCTTTCCTTTGTGGAGAAGTCCCGCAAAATTGTCTTGGTGAATCTTGAAAATAAATAGTAGTATTTACTAACTTTACATTTTGCTTAATGATCCCTAATAGACCTTACATGGTCCCGAAAGGATGCACTTAAAATATTCTGTAATATCTAAATAAAGCTCCATTTGTGAATTGTCTGTTGGGGTTGTTATAAAGATCCCTAATACATGTTTTAAATATTCGGATGAATCGATTGAGAACTATTTTGTTATATATATAAATATTCAAATAACCTTTACCTCACATATACGGCCATGTACATAGTATATGTCTGTATATATATATATATATGTGATCGTTCACCCTTCAATTATCAAGGAAACATTCCTCTCTCTCTCTCTCTCTCTCTCTCTCTCTCTCTTAACCCGTAGTTTATATGAAGAATAAAATGCAGGAAAAGAATAAGAAGATGAAAGTGAAGAAAGGGTGTCTTGCTGTTAGGGTTGGGCTAGAAGATGAAGATGGAGGTTTCCAAAGATTTGTCATCCCAATAGCCTATCTATACGACCCTTTGTTCAAGCAACTTCTTGACAAAGCTCGCGAAGTTTATGGGTATAATGCTATGGGCCCTCTTAAACTTCCATCTTCAGTCGACCAATTTCTTCATCTTCAGAGGCAGATCGAAAAGAAGGCTAATAGTCACAGCGCCCATCATTACCATCACCATCACCACCTTGCTTTATCCTTCCATTCTTGTTAGACAAGCAATAGATTTGAATCTATAGCAAAAAAATGAATTTATGTAGCCAACTTTAAGTTTAGTAAGTAATAGCTAGCTTCTTGTTGAAGTTGACGTTGGAATGGGGAAGCGGAATTATTCAAAAATTTAAAAATTTCTTTAATTTAACAAACAAGATCATCTAAATGTTCACGTGCATGTTATTTTAATTCCAATATCAAATAGGAGTCTTAATTAAAATTCAAGGAGTTTCAATTAAAGTCAAAATTAAATTAGTTTACATTTAATTACATTTGTAGTCCTCGAATTTCATTACAATTATAAGTAAGTTTACAACCTTTATAGTATTTATAAGTATAAAACTTTATTGAAATTACAATTAAGTCCAAAACTATTATAATTACCGTAATTAAGCTCGATTACTTTATATAACTACCACAGGAACCTAATTGGACTTATATTTTCCAACCTCCAATAATTAGATCATGTCTAGTCAACCATAAACTACACAATCTAATTATTAGTATTTGTTCTTTCCACTAAAGGGGAAAGACTGAACTCTCGGAATATATAAGATCACAGAAGCCAATAAATGTGTCATACTTTCTTTAGACCCGACGTATATGTATTTTATCCTCGTCCGAGATTCGATAATTAGGTACGAGCATAAAAGTCCGTTTTGTCCCTCTAATTATTCTTACTAACTTGAGTACCAATTTTATAACAGTCATGTGAACAAATCATAAATGTCGAAATTTAGACGTCGTTAAATACTGAGCACAAACTTTAACCGTTCAACATAAAATACTTAAGTAGTCACTTTACCCATTTTTTAGGCCGACAGTTTCTGACACGAACTCATGTTCTCTACTTCGCTCATTCTCAAGTTCCCAACTCATCGAGATATTTGACCAATTAAATTGATCTCACCCATTGATGAATCAAAGAACCGTTAAAATCACGAAAAGATATACATAACCATGTCAAGGGATTTTGACATAATCAAAGAACCATTAAAATCACGAAAAGATATACATAACCATGTCAAGGGATTTTGACAGAAATGCTATCAAATTCTTCTATTTCCTCACTCGTTGCCAACCGAGCTAAGGCATCGGCATGACCATTTTGAGTTCGGGGGACTTGTTCGTCACAAGACTTTTGAATTCATGTTTTACAACCTGAAGGTATTTGTTCATCCTTTCTTCTTCAGATTCGTAAGTTTCATTAACCTGATTAACTACTAGTCGTGAATCAATGTAGACAATCAAATGGGCAACCTTCATGCATTTCGCCATTCTTATCCTCGCTATGAGTGCTTCATACTCAGCCTCGTTGTTCGAGGCTTTGAAATCAAACATTAATGCTTCGCAAAAAAGCTGATGCCAAGGGCTGATCAAGACAATCCCAGCTCCTGACCGAGCTTCAGTAGAGGATACATCAATGAAGAGTTCCCACGGAGTGTCTTGGGAGAGTTCTTCTGCAGGGTTTGAACTAAATTCCGCCATGAAATCGGCGAGAGCTTAACCTTTTATGGCAGTACGGTGCTTATATATTATATGGAACAGACCAAGCTCTACTACCCATTTAACCATCCGACCTGATGTATCAGGTTTTTATAAGACTTGTCTTAATAGATAATTGGCTAAGATCTCGATAGGGTATTCCAAAAAATAAGGCCTTAGCTTCCTAGTTGATATAACCACAGCATAAGCCAGTTTCTCTAGGGGGGAATAACGGAGTTCGGCTTCGTGTAACGCTTTGCTTACATAGTAAACAGGGTGTTGTATTCATTTTTCCTCCCTAACCAAGACAGGACTAGAGGCATGATCTAACACTGCTAGATATATTATCAATACCTCTCCTGCCTTTGGTTTTGATAGCACTGGCGGCTTTGCCAGTTGTCGCTTTAACTCATCAAAAGCGAGTTGGCATTCGGAAGTCCACTCAAATTTCTTTCCTCCCCTCAAGACATCATAGAAGGGTTTGCATTTGTGAGTCGATTTCGACATCAAACGGCTAAGGATAGCTACCCGCCCAGTCAAGCTTTGAACTTTTTTAGGCTTTGTGGGGGGGGGGAGGTGGGGCGCATTTCAATAATTGCCCTTATTTTTTCTGGATTCGCTTCGATTACCCTTTGATTTACTAAATAACTCAAGAAATTTCCCGAGCTCATACCAAAAGCGCATTTATGCGAATTTAGTTTCATGATGTACTTCCTTAGTATCTCAAACATTTCAGTGAGATATTGTCGATGGCTACTGGCATCTGTACTTTTTACCAACATATCATCAACATATACTTCCTTGGTTTTGCCAATATATTCAGCGAACATAGTATTGATTAGACTTTGGTAGGTAGCCCCAGCATTTTAAAGACCGAAGGGCATCATTTTGTAATAATAAAGACCTCGGTCAGTGATGAACGCGGTGTGTTCTTGGTCGGGTTCATACATGGGGATTTGATTATACCCTGAGTATGCATCCATGAAACTGAGCAACTCGTATCCGGCCGTAGCATCTACCATTTGATCTATTCTTGTCAATGGGAAGCTATCTATAGGGCATGCTTTGTTCAGGTCGTAAAATCTATGCACATCCTCCAATCTCCGTTGTTCTTTTTTACCAGAACTGGGTTTACAATCCATTTCGGGTACATTGCTTCACGGATGAATCCATTTTGAAGCAACTTCTGCACCTCTTTATTCAAGGTTTCGTACCTTTCAGGATTTAGAGGTCGGCGCCATTACTATCTGGGCCGTGACATTGGATTAACGCCCAACTTGTGGCAGGTAATCCCTGGATCAATTCCCTCCATGTCAAATGGTTTCAGGCAAAAACGTCAAGGTTATGTTGAAGGAACTTGATGATCTGACCTCGGTACTGAGGTTTTAGTTCGTGTCCTATTCTAAGTTCTTTTGGCGAGTTGCCTCGTCGACGTCTAATTTATCAAGTTCATCCACAGGTTCTCCCCTTTTTGCTCCAACACGCGGATCTAACGAACCGAGGTCAGCTTCCCTCATATGCACCATGTTGACTTCCGAACAAATTTTCATTTGGCATGACCTAGCAATGTCTATCTCTCCTTTGACTTGTCCTACACCAATGGGGCATAGGAAACTTGAGCGAATAGTGGTACATTGACACAATTGCTCTTAGGTCAATTAACAAAGGATGTCCTATGATGACGTCATAAGGAGAATCAGAATTTATTACTACAAACTCAAAATTCACCCTAGTCTGACGTGGAGCTTCACCAACCTCAACAGGGAGCTTGATCAATCCCTTAGCCTTAGTGATGGCCCCATTGATTCCCTAAACCATATGTGGGTATCGTTGTAGAAAACTTAGGGGGATGCCTACCCATTTTAGTGTGTCAACGTATAGTATGTTGATAGAGCTTCTTGTGTCGACTAGGACTTTGGGAATGACTACTCCTGCTATGGGTACCGATATCACCATGATCCCAGAATAAGGGCATGGATCTGAATCCTTTACTTCGAACGAAATTCGATCATCCATCTCTCTTTTATAATGTTTCTCAGTGATGCCGATCTTGCTAAGGTCGGCGACCATTGGCTTTTTTAACCTTGCCTCCTCTGCTCGGCCGTTCTGTTTTCCTTTTATCATTTGGATCTGTGGGCCAGGTAAGTCAATGTTGCAAGCCCTTGCTTCCACTTGATTCCCAGGCACTATACCTATTCCATGTGGGATAGGGAACTTCAAACAGTAGTGGTATATCGAGGTGGTGACCTGTAACTCATGTAGTATAGGTCTTCCTAGTTTGACATTGTAGTTGAAGGGAAGATTGACAATGATGAAATCTGCTAAGATCCTTCTTTGGAAAGGATGTTTGCCCATTTCCACACTTAGAATTATCTATCTTTGAGCGTCAATTGGATCACCGGAAAATCCTTGCAACCTTCTGGAATACGGTTGGAGATAACGTTCTTGGATTCCCATTTGTTCCAACGTTCGAGAGTATATCACAATGACCGAACTCCCATTGTCAACCAGAGTTCGGTGTACCTGTACCCCTGCAACGGCTAAATTTATCACAAGTGCATCGCTTTGGTCTTGCAAAATTCCGTATGCATCCTTTTTCGAGAACCCAAACCACTCTGAGTAGGGAGCTATGTGAATCTCAGGTTCTAATAACACCATGTTATAATTTTGCCAGATGCGGGCATTGCGTGCTTGTCTACGTCTGGCTCATCTGGACCCTTCGAGACATTAATTACCGCTTACTAGAGTTCTAATTTCGGTTCGAGGGAGAGGATCCCGAGCTGATGGACAGGGTTGAGCCCGTTGAGTTGTTCTTTGATGGTTTTGCTGTCTATTGTCAATTTGTTTTGACTCTTTCGGCTTAGCTACTAACTTCTGTAGGTGACCTAGCCGAATTAAAGATTCCATCTCTTCTTTTATGTTTCTGCAATTATCGGTATTATGTCCCATCTTTCTGTGGTATCGACAGTACCTCCCTTGATTTTTCCCTAGGAATTCTTTTTCTGGGGCGGAGGTCTACTAAATGTTTCTTTTTCCCAGGTTTGTAGGAATACTTCTTCTAGTGTGGCGTTCAACGGGTGATATTCGCGGAACCTATCTAGATATGGCTTGGAACGACCTTGATCCCTTTTGTCCCTTCTCCTTTCTCGGCCATAATCTTTATCCATCGATTTCCCTTTTGTTTGTTGTGAAGATTGTGGATTTGGTTTGAGCTCTTCTTGATCTAATGTGGCTTCGTTTGAGCTGATATGTTTTTTAGCTCGGCTCAAGAACTCTTGATACGTCCGAGGTCTGTCCTCATGTAAAGACCACCAAAATCTCGTTTTTGGTCTTAGTCTGGAAAGGACCGCCATGAGCCCAGCGTCATCAGAGATTTTCTCGACCTCCATGGACTGCTTGTTGAATTTACTGAGGTAACTTTTGAGTGATTCAGTTTTCCCCTGTTTAATGATTACCAGCCGTTCTTTGGGTGTGGTTCGTGCTTTGGAACCCATAAACTAAGCAAGAAACTCTGTAGAAGGTCATTCCAACTTTTTATGGATATTTGTTGTGGCCTCCGAAACCAGCGTTGGGCCTTATCTCTTAAAGTTAATGGGAAAGCATGACACATTATCGCATCTCCTGCTCCCTGAAGTTTCATCCAAGAGGTGTATTTGTCTAGGTGACGGAAAGGGTCTTATTCCCTCTCATACCCCGTCAGTTGTGGCATTTTTAACTTTTCGGGTAGAGGTTTAGTAAGAATGTCCTCAGTAAAAGGAGAATGGCACTTCGTGAGATATTCCTCCGTGCTACCTTTATCCTTTGCTTCCAAGTCAGCAATACATTTTCTTAAAGTACTCATTTTGGATTCTGGTCATCCTGTTGTGCATGTGGTATGGGTTTCATCTTGTTTACTCATAGGTGTTAGGGAGTGTTGGGAACCCAATATGTCGAATAAACTGTTGGTTCTCTTCGTAGTTGGCTTCGTCATCATGGGACAACTTCTGATTTCTTCAGTTCCGCTTTTGGAAGGTTCTCCTCCTGATAACTGAAGAGTCCTCATAGTGGGAAGTCGTTTAATTCTCTCCTTTTGGGGAGATTCGACCTTGGTATCTTGTAATAAAGTACGGCCCTGGTTTCGTTCCAGTCTGCTGACAGCGTTAGTTAGTTTCTCAATGGTTTCTTTCACCACAACCATTTGAGGGTTTTCATCTTGACTTCGTCTTCTTTCAGCATATTGTGGATTACTGGTTTGTTCAGGGCGAGTATGAGATTGGTCTCCAGATGCTGAAGAGCCATCCATAGTGATATTTCTTTGTAGATTCTATCGGGGGAATAGGGCTGATTTCACAAGTTAGGGCCCTTCCTCTAGCGCCAAACTGTTGACGTTGAAATTTATATTAACAAAATTCAAGACAACTTAAAGGTTGAAGTAAAGGTTATATTGATAACAACTTGAAATTTATGATAGTGTCTACAAGTTTTGATTCTTTTTCCTAAAAGTGGATCTTTGAGACGAATTAAAGTATTCTTGTAGTAAAACGTTGTCATGCCTTTCTTGTCTACCTTTTTCCCTTTTAATAGAAAGAAGCCTTGCATGCCTATTTTATTTCCCATCTTGTCACCTACAGTACCAAGTTCAAAGAGTACACTTTTTTCACATCCTGATTGGTTGAAGAGCTCGATTTGTCAGGTCATTATGAATTAAACCCATGTGTGATCCCCAGCAATTAATGACTTACCTAGGGGAGGAAGTTAATGCATTTCATTGGTGTAAATAGAAGGCGTTAATGTAAGATCTTCTACATGTCATAACCTGATTAACCATCAGTACAATGTGTAAGAAAACCATAATCATTGTGTTCCCTTCGACCTCGAAAAACTAAATAATTCGAGCTGACCTTTATATGCCGAACTCACATTAGTACAGACTTTACCATATGCACCAAACTGTACTTATGGACCTTGGAGATCGGGTGCCAATAGTTAACCCCCTAGTCAGTACTTGTCGGAGTGATGAACTGACCTTGACAATATTTTGGCACACGTGTTTATTCCTACAATTATTACGATAATAAATGATATGAATAGGTGTCGCATTATTATTTGTGAATAAGCTGTGATGCACAATTAATTTCCTCTCCAGGAAGCTTCATTAAAATGATGTCGCTCTGAGTAACCAGATCTAGCCGTCTATTTTCTCCCCATTTCTTCATCCTACGGTTCACACAGCACCTCTTGGTATTTCTTTTTTTTAAATGAATTTTATTCTTCATTTCCTTGTTTCACTTTCTCCACACTATGCTTTTTTCTCCTAAAAATCTTTCTTCGAATCCTTCTTTATATCTCGAGTGAGGTTGTCTATTTTCAGGTATTCCCTTCAACGAGAATACCTCTCATTTTTCAGTGTTGTTTTTTTTACCTCAGCATCTTATATGAGTTCGGAAGAATAGAGGGTACAATCCTGGGGTAACCAACAGGAGGAATCCGTACCTTCTTCATCTTCTTCTTCATTTAGTTCGTCTTTCGCTAGTTCGGATTGCCAAAAGGTCTTGAAACCTATCCCTATTACTTCAGTTTACCCGAAACCAGTAGAAAATCCTAATAATATTGGACCGAACCGTGGAGATAAAGAAGTTAGACCTCAGGGAGGCAAAGTCCCCAAGAATGGGGGGCAGATTCCTATAGGTCTGTAGTTACTGAGGATATGCTTGCCAGTTTAAGGGCTAAGTATTGTATCCCCAGTTTAGTTCAGTTAGTTATTCCAATTGAACCTAACCGAGCTAATAATCCTCCATCTAATTGTGTAGCTTTAAATTCGGCCATCCTAAATGTTGGCCTTCGACTGCCTTTTCCTAGGATAGTTCGAAAATTTCTTTCATCTTGGGGAATATCACCACCCCAACTTTGTCCCAATGGATGGAGGACCTTAATTTTGACTTTAATTTTGTGAAACAAATTAGGCTATTAATGTTTTTCAATTTAACTTACTCTTTACTTTTAAGGAGGAAGGGAAAGATTCTGGCTAGTGGTATGCCAGTGTTAAGCCTAGAACAGGGGGACCATTAGTGCTAGATACCCTTCTTCAATAAAGAAATGGAATGAGGAATTCTTTATGTATTAGGAGAATGGTAGTTTCATCCTGTTGAGGTGAATAGAGAGGACGTCGTTCCCATCCTCTATCACCTATTATGTAAGTGAACATTTTTGACATTGTTCTCTGTTTTTGTATTAATTCATGCTCTCTAACTAATTCATCCCTTTGCAGATTACAAAAAAACTGTTTTAACCATGGCAATACAAGAACGATCTGACGGGATTAGATCTCTTCCTAGGAAACAAAAATCTTGTAAATCTATCATTTCTGATTCCAACTTATTCCAAGTGGGGTTGCTCCAAACTCTTCCATCACCTTCATCAATGTCTAGGGCTCCTACTTCTGCTCCTCCTTCATCAAGTAATTAATTATCAATATTTTTTACTTAACTTACGCTTTATTAATTGAACTCATATGTGTTTACTCTCATCTCAGATCGAGATCGGGAAATGTTGGGATACAAAACAGCTAAGGCAGCAGCAGCTGCTGCAAAAGGTAAAAGGAAAGAAGTTCCAGTCGAGGTGTTAAGTCGATCTGAGGAGATTGACATCGAGGTCAAAACCGTACAACCTCTTAAACGTCGTCGATCTACTGAACTACCATCATCACCTGATACTGTGGTATCCATACCTCCGACCTTTACTCCCACGCTACAAATTCCTGAGGCTATCCTCGTGATTACTGCAGCAAGCTCCTCAAAGTTGCAAGAGAAGTGCCCTGATCTACAAAGGCCCGATACAGTAACTTGGTGGGCCACTGACCTGATATTTTCCTTGATTTTCTCCGGGCTCCTTCTCCTACAAGAGAATCAATTGCATCACTTCCCTCTCCTCTAAAGGAATTAGCGACTCTCCTCACTAGGATTTGGAATGAGAAGGAGCAACAATATCTATCCGAGATGCCAGTTGGCGAGGCCATTATCTCAGCCTAGCTTCACAGCCATCGATCAATTCTATACACGATGTCTGTGGCAGATAAGGTAATTTCTTCAAATTTAAGTGTTTTTGAAATTTTATTTCAACTATTGTGATTTATAACTTAAAAATTGTAATTATTATCATTTTAGGTTAAGATCAAGCTAGATAAAATGCTTAAAGTAAAAGATCGAGTCATGGTCTTATCTGAGAAAGTTGAGGCAGAGAAGATAGCTTTTGCTGAAAAAGAAAGAAATTATGAAGATCGTCTGAATAGATGGGGGAGGAGCTGAACGCGAGATTAACTACCGAGCTCAAACTCATGGATGACAATGAGGCTTTGAGGATCTGAGGGGAGAAAGCCAATGCCCGGGCTGAGAATGAAAGAAAGAGGACTGATGAAGAAAAAACTCGAGCTGACTAGGTCGTTAAAAGAGCTGAGGAAGTTGCTAAAAGGATGGTCGTAAGCCCCCTTTCGCAGTAGTTTAGTTACCTTGTAAGGGCCTTCCCAGTTGGATCCTAAAGATCCAGAACCAGGTTCCCTTGTAGCCAGAAAGCTTTTTTCGTAAAACTAGGTTACCGACCTCAAACTCTCTTTTCCTGACCTTCTGATTAGTACCTCACGTTACGTTGTTTGTATACGATATTTCTGATTTCAGTATCATTCCTTTTTCCTCTACCAAATCCAGTTCTCCTCTTAACACCTTCTCATTGCCTTCTTCATGATACATTTTTGTCCGAATGGAGGGAATTCCTATCTCAAGTGGGATAACAGCTTCCACCCCAAAGGCTAAGGAGAAAAGGGTCTCTCCAGTGCTACTTCTAGACATGGTGCAATAAGACCATAGTACACTGGGGAGTTCCTCAGCCAATCCTCCCTTAAGAGCATCAAGTTTGGCTTTTCGCGTATGCTTGATGATCTTATTAATAGCTTCTACTTGGCCATTAGCTTGAGGGTGATTTGGAGTGGAGACGTGTTTCCATATGCCAACTTCTTCACAAAAGTTATTCCCTTAAGAGCATCAAGTTTGGCTTTCAGCGTATGCTTGATGATCTTATTGACAGCTTCTACTTGGCCGTTAGCTTGAGGGTGATTTGGAGTGGAGAAGTGTTTCCGTATGCCAAATTCTTCACAAAAGTTAGCGAAACGCGCAATGTTAAAATGTTTTCCATTATTAGTTACGATGGAGTACTGTATTCCGAATCTGCATATAATGGATTTCCATACGAAGTTGTTATCTTTGCTAAAGGTTTAGCCTCCACCCATTTAGTGAAGTAATCCACGGCTATGATTTCAAATTTCGTTCTTCCCTTCCTAGTAGGCATGGGACCAATTAAATCAACCCCCCACTTGGAGAAAGGCCACGGGGCTATTAAATAGTTTAACTCTCCTGGAGGAAGTTTGACATTAGGAGCAAATCGTCGACACTTATCGCATTTTCTAGCAAACTCCATTGCATCCTTCCTAATAGTTGGCCAAAAATATCCATGTCGTGCTATTTTATGGACAAGTGACAGTCCTCCAGCGTGATTCTCACACACTCTTTCATGTATTTCTCGCAAGGCATAGAGCGCCTCCTCTTCATTCAGACATCTTAACAAAGGCACTAAATATCCTCGCTTATAAAGGATGTCAACAATCATTGTATACCTTGCCGACCTCATTCGAAGTTTCCTTGCTACCATGACATCCTCTGGACACATACATGTTTGGAGGTAGGTCCTTATTTCATCCATCCATGTCGATTTTAGGTCAATCATCATGGATACAACTTCCAAACCCTCAATAGCTGGATGACAAATTCTTCCGACAAAAATGCTATCAAATTCTTCTATTCCCTCACTCATCGCCAACCGAGCTAAGGCATCGGCATAACCATTTTGAGTTCGGGGAATTCTTTGATCAGCACAGTTACGAAACTTTTGAATTCCTGTTTTACAACCTGAAGGTACTTGTTCATCCTTTCTTCTTTAGCCTGGTAAGCTTCATTAACCCGATTAACTCTAATTGTGAATCAATCTAGACAACCAAATGGGTAACCTTCATACCTTTCGCCATTCCTATCCCCGCTATGAGTGCTTCATTCTCAGTCTCGTTGTTTGAGGCTTTGAAATCAAATGATAATGCTTCGCAAAAAAGCTGATGACATAGGCTGATCAAGACAATTCCAGCTCCTGATGCTTACATAGTAGACAGGGTGTTGTATCCCTTTTTCCTCTATAGCCAAGACAGAACTAGCAGCATGATCTGACAGTGCTAGATATAATATCAGTACCTCTCCTGCCTTTGGTTTTGATAGCACTGCGACTCTGCTAGTTGTGGATTTAATTCATCAAAAACGAGTTGGCATTTAGAAGTCCACTCAAACTTCTTTCCTCCTTGCAAGACATCAAAGAAAAGTTTGCACTTGTTAGTCAATTTCAACATAAAACAGTTAAGGGCAGCTATTCGCCCAGGCAGGCTTTGAACCTCTTTAAGCTTTGTAGGGGGGCACATTTCAATAATTGCCCTTATTTTTTCTGGATTCACCTCGATTCGTCTTCGATTTACTAAATAACCTAAGAACTTTCCCGAACTCACACCAAAAGCTCATTTATGGGGATTTAATTTCATCTTGTACTTCTTCAGTATCTCAAACGTTTCAGCGAGATGTTGTCGATGATTATTGGCATCTGTACTAAAATGGTTGTATAGTAGTTGTATATGAAGGTACCAAATGCTAATATATTCAGTGAACATAGTATTGACTAGACATTGGTAGGTAGCCCAAGCATTTTTTAGACCAAAAGGCATAATTTTGAAACAATAAAGACTTCGGTCAGTGATAAGCGCAGTGTATTCTTGGTCAGGTTCATAAATGGGGATTTGATTATACCCTAAGTATGCATCCATGAAACTGAGCAACTCGTGTCTGGCCGTAGCATCTACCATTTGGTCTATTCTCGATAATGGGAAGCTATCTTTAGGGCATGCTTTGTTCAGGTCAGTGAAATCTATGCACATCCTCCAGTCTCCATTGTTCTTTTTCACCAGAACTGGGTTTGCAATCCATTTCGGGTACATTGCTTCATGGATGAATCCATTATGAAGCAACTTCTGCACCTCTTTATTTAAGGCTTCGTACCTTTCAGGATTAAGAGGTCGGCGTTGTTGTTGTCTAGGCTGTACCGT